>JXCR01062987.1:11372-31828 GCA_002079205.1 Phalaenopsis hybrid cultivar | reverse complement strand
GGGATAGATACAGAATTTGAGGTACAGTTCTCTTTCATTTTAAACTATGTAAAATATGGGGTCAGTTTGATTTCATACTTCAACGTCCTTCCGAAGCGGGCGAAGGGATTTTGATTCCAGCGACCGACAGCTTCTTACGGGCAACCCCACAAACCAACCCGAAATAACGCCGACAGACTCCCTTAAATGGAACACAACATCCTATTCTCAACCTTTCGAGATTGATATAACACCCCCTTGAATGGGACACAACATCCTACTCTCTACACACATCTTCGAGATAGGTGTAAGACTCCCTTGAACGAAACACAACATCCTATTCTCAACCTTTCGAGATAGGTATAAGACCCCCTTCAATGGGACACGACATCCAATTCTCTACACACATTTTCGAGATAGGTGTAAGACTTCATTGAACGATAACAACATTCTATTCTCAACCTTTCATTGGTATAAGACCCCCTTGAATGGGACATGCCACCCAATTCTCTAGACACATTATCGAGATTGGTATCAGCCCCCTTGAATGGGACACGACATCCAATTCTCTACACATTTTTGAGATCGTTGTAAGACTCCCTTGAACAGAACACAGCATTGTATTCTCAACCTTTTGAGATTGGTATAAGACCCCCTTGAATGGGACATGGAATCCAATTCTCACACACATCTTCGAGATAGGTGTAAGACTCCCTTGAATGGAACACAACATCTTATTATCAACCTTTCGAAAATTGTATAAGACCCCCTTAAGTGGGACACGACATCCAATTCTCTACACACATCTTCAAGATAGGTGTAAGACTCCCTTAAACATAGGACAACATCCTATTCTAAACTTTTCAAGATTGGTATAAGACCCGTTTGAATGGGACACGGCATCCAATTCTCTACACACAACTTCGAGATAAATGTAAGACTACCTTGAATGGAATACAACATCTTATTCTCAACCTTTCGAGATTGGTATAAGACCCCCTTGAATGGGACACGACATCTAATTCTCCGCACACCTCTTCGAGATAGGTGTAAGACTCCCTTGAGTGGAACACAACATCCTATTATCAACTTTTCGAGATTGGTATAAGACCCCCTTGAATGGGACACGACATCCAATTCTCTACAAATCTTTAAGATAGGTGTAATACCCCCTTGAAAGGAACATAGCATCCTATTATCAACCTTTCGAGATTGGTATAAGACCCCCGTAAATGGAACACGGTATCCAAGTCTCTACACATATCTTAGAGATAGGTGTAAGACCATTTTGAATGGAACNAAATATATATATATATATATATATATATATACATGTAAATAAATGATCTTCTCACCAATATAACATGAAATTTTGTTTAATAAACACTTTGTTTTGTTCTTGTTCCTGTTAAATTTCAACGCACAGATGTTTTTTCTGTCGTATGCAGAGAGAATGTCAGGATGGAGGCAGATTTTTGCTTTTAAAGATGCCTGGAACCTCGCACTTAACAAAGAAAGGACACCACATGGTGGTATCTTAGACTTCAACATGGGCTATAAGGGTCCCCTAATGGATGTGGTTAGCCGTCAAGGAAAATAAGGACTACCGTCACTGATAAAAATTAGCACCACGGAGAATTCCTCACTAAAGGAGGAAAATGTGATAATGAAAACTATACCAACCGGAGGCCTAGTCACTGCTAATGACGAAAGCCTGTCGGACGCACTGCTACAAAGAACTCAATGTAGAAAGGCCAATCTTCAAAAGCATAGAGCTTTCCTGCGTGAAGAAAGAAGACGCCAGAAGGAGGCAGAAAACCTGCTTACCCCTATTCTTGAGAGGAAAATCTATGATCAAGGCATGAGAAATACCTCTTCCAGCTAGCTACCATAGAGGATGAGTCTGAGCTCTCTACAGATCCGGAGATACCAGGAACTTCAGATGATCTTTGTAGGGTTGCCCTACATGCAACGCCAAAATTCCTACACGGACACCAGCTACAGGGGCATTTGTGGAATGCCCGGACTGCAATGTCCTCCACCTAGAGCGTTATAGTACACTAGAGGAGTACGCGTCCACCAATGATGGATTTCAGAACACTAATCACCCGATGGGGGAGTTATATATTCCATTGGAGACAGAGACAGCATCAGCTTGGATGCCCGCTGATATTGAAATGAGGGAGCGCCCTCAACAGCCGCCGTTGATCACCATGGAAGAATTTGATAAATTGAATAAAGCAAAGAAAATGGAGTTTGAATTCTATGAAGAGGTTCAAAGAAGATTCATCAATATACTAGAAGGCTTGGAGCTGTACAGCAGAGTCTTCTCCGAAAGCAATGAAAGAAGTATTCTCGACTGCATCTTTGATCTAAGAGATAGTGGTCGAGCAGGCCTTCTGATGGAAAGATCCTATTCTGAGCCACATAAATGGATGCGTGGAAATGGCATTATCACCATACAATGTGGCTTCTATTACAACTTCACTAAGGACAGACAAGGAAATCCCCCTGAAATTTTGAGACATGATGAGGTGGACCCATTACCTCACATGATAAAATGGATGATCAAGAGGATAGTTCAATGGAGCACACTACCAACCAATTGCATTCCTAACAGCTGCATCATCAACATCTACGATGAAGGCAATTGCATTCCCCCACATATAGGCCAGCATGATTTTGTGAGACCTTTTTGCACGGTCTCTTTCATGAGCAGAAACAACATTTTATTTAGGAAAGAAATAGATGTCATTAGCCCGGGCGAGTTCAGATGATCCATGGAAATTCCGCTACCTATGGGTTCAGCGTTGGTTCTTAAGGGAAATGGAGCAGACATTGTCAAACACTGCATTCCAAGGGTACAACACTGCATGGTGTCTGTAACTTTTTGAAGAATAGATAACAACAAAATGTCATACGGATTTCGTCCAAACCCGGAGTTGGAAGAGCTACTGCCTTACGAGCTATGCGAGGGTTGCACCTCTAAGCACATGCAAAGGGAACTCTTGTCCTAGAGCATGGCTTAGTAAGTCAGCTCGATCAAAAGCTCACTCCACTGAAGATGGACACTCAAGAGACACCTTTTTGTATTGTGTTTCGACACAACAGATATGATGAAATTTGTTTCAGATATGGTCAGCTTGTGATATATACCCAGCATGAGATATTTTCAGATGTACTTTGATGCGTTCAGCATATTGTACCTTTTGAGGCTTTGGTCTATACTCAATCTGTAACAACTGTTGAAGCGGATTACTGAAATCTCTTTCAGAATTTTTGATTGTTTGTTCAATTGCCCTTCTGTGTGATGGATAAAAACCACAGAACCATACGTTGGTTCCAAACTACAATGAATGAACAATAAAACAATAAAAACTTGATAATAATAAAATTCAAACAAAATACTTTTTTTTAAAATTCAACAAACAAAAAAAAATTGAATTTTGAAAATATATTCTTATAATTAAATATGACAAAAACAATAAGAAAAGAAAATAAATCCGTTGAGTTGATTCTCTCGGTTTCAAGGTCTCTCACTCTTTGCTCGCGCAGCCTTGTCTGCACTAATTCTCCTCACAATCACTACAGAATTTCATATTCTACACAAAAACCATACAAAATTCCACATATCTTCCTCACCAATATTAACATTTTCACATGACACACATTTATGAGTTCAACACCACATACTTCCTGCACTACATTTGGGTCATTCTCGGAGCCTGTACCAAAATGTTATTTTCCTTTCCACTACCTACTGGGTTGGTTATAGGCCATGGAGCTTTCCTTCCCAATATAGTGAAAGCTCTCCGTCACCTTTTTTGTCGGATCTGAGGCATCGAGCTTCACTTCCTAATGAAACCCACATCTTCGAGCTAGGTGTAAGACTCCCTTAAACGAAACATAACATCCTATTCTCAACCTTTCAAGATTGGTATAAGACCCACTTGAATGAGACACGACATCCAATTCTCTACACACAACTTCGAGATAGGTGTAAGACTCCCTTAAACGGAACATAGCATCCTATTCTCAACCATTCGAGATTGGTATAAGACCCGCTTGAATGGGACACGGCATCCAATTCTCTACACACATCTTTGACATTGGAGTAAGACTCCCTTGAACGGAACACAGCATCCTATTCTCAATGTTTCGAGATTGGTATAAGACCCACTTGAATGGGACACGACATCCAATTCTCTACACACATCTTTGAGATAGGTGTAAGACTCCCTTGAATGGAACACAACATTCTATTCTCAATCTTTCGAGATAGGTTTAAGACACCCTTGAATGGGACACAACATCCAATTCTCTTCACACATTTTTTAGATAGGTGCAGAACTAACTTGAACGGAACACAACATCCTATTCTCAACCTTTCGAGAATGGTATAAGACCCCCTTGAATGGTACACAACACCCAATTCTCTACACACATTTTTGAGATTGGTATAAGCCCCCTTGAATGGGACACGACATCCAATTCTCTACACATATTTTTGAGGTAGGTGTAAGACTCCCTTGAATGGAACACAACATCCTATTTTCGACCTTTCGAGATTGGTATAAGACCCCCTTGAATGGTGCATGGCATCCAATTCTCTACACACATCTTCGAGATAGGTGTAAGACTCCCTTAAATGGAACACAACATCCTATTATCAACATTTTGATAATTGTATAAGACCCCCTTAAATGGAATTTTGTACACACATCTTCAAGATAGGTGTAAGACTCCCTTAAACAGAACACAACATCCTATTCTAAGCCTTTCGAGATTGGTATGAAACCCCATTGAATGGGACACGACATCTAATTCTCTACACACACCTTCTAGATAGGTGTAAGATTCCCTTGAACGAAACACAAAATCATTTTCTCAACCTTTTGAGATTGGTATAAGACCCCCTTAAATGGGACACAACATCTAATTCTCTACACACATCTTTGAGATAGGTGTAAGACTCCCTTGAATGGAACACAACATCCTATTATCAACTTTTTGAAATTGGTATAAGACCCCCTTGAATGGGACACGACATCCAATTCTCTACACACATCATTGAGATAGGTGTAAGACTCCCTTGAATGGAAAACATCATCCTATTTCAATATATCGAGATTGGTATAAGACCCCCTTGAATGGGACACAGTATCCAACTCTCTACACATATCTTGGAGATAGGTGTAAGACCATCTTGAATGGAACACGACATCCTATTCTCAATCTTCAAGGTTGGTACCTAAATTCTAACTCTCTTTTCAGGATTGATAACTAAATTTTAAGTCCCATCTCAGGGTCAGCACCTAAATACTTATTCCCGTTCTCTGAAGACATTTGAAGCTTGACAATTTCAAGCCCACTCTCCAATCCCCAACGAGAGTTCCTACTCCTTGATTTCAATCAGATATGCACTTGCTAACTCCCTAGCGGGAAAAACTAGCACTCAAATTCTACACTCCTTTTATGTCTGTTGACTTAGGAGTCTGATCTTGTCCGTCAACACCAATACGTGCGGTGTGATTGCCTAGCATACCACACCTATTGGAGGTCCATTTGTTGACCTCACCTTTATTTGAGGTTTAGTTTTCTTTCTTCAGTAGCCTAGGGTCTAGCTATAGGAATTTCCTGTTGACTATTCCTAGAAACTAGAAAGGAACCCTCACCATTAGAAACTCTAAACTCTTGCTTACTCAACTTGACATATTGGTCCTAACCTCTAGCACTTAGTAAGTGGGGTCAGTGTGGGGGATCGCAAGGAGAGTCCCTATAGGACTGCTTGACCTTAGGATTGACTCTGGGTGTTGGTCTGGAGCTAGTTCACTCACTACACTCACTATCACCCACAACACTCATAATCCTAAAACTCAAAATTATTGACTTTGATCCCCTGATCTTTTGGGAGACACATGTAGATGGTCCCTAAGACCCCTAGCCCTAAGCTAGGGTTTAGTTAAGACCAGTACATAGAAGACCCAAATGAGGATTTCATTTTTCCATAGCTCATATAGGGTGGTTGGCATCCCAATTCGACCAAAATGTCCAACTTGGCCTTTTGCCCCTAAATCCACCCAAATTACCTAAATGCCCTTAAAACCCTAAATTTGGTCAAAATCCTAAAATTCACCCAAAATACCCAAATTTTGTTCAAAAATCATTTCAAACTATTTTAAAATACCCAAATTGCCAAAATCCACCCAAAAACTCCAAAATTACCAAAATACCCCTAAATTTGCCAAAATTACAAAAATATCCTTGGCACCTTAAATTTTCTCAAAAGCTCCAAAATTACTTCAAATGTCTCCAAAAGTAATTTGGACCCTTCAATTGAACCTAATTTTACCATTTTGACCAATACCCCCAAATTATCTTTAAAAACCCAATTTCCTCAAATTCACCTTCAATGTCCATCAATTTAGCCCCAATTCCCTTCAATTTCAATTTGAAACTCAAATTCATCTTTCATTTGATCAATCAAAACCAAATCCAAGCCTAATTGGACCATTCTTTGAGCTCAATTTTGATCCAAATCAAAACCCCTAATTTTGGCCCTACGACCTAGTCTCACCTAATTGAACCCCATAGCCTGCTCAATTTGCTCCAATTTGAACCCTAAACTCTTCATAACACTCCTACACATCAACTTTGGCCTTCAATTGGCCTTGTTCAAGCCTCAATTTTAATCAATTTCAACCCACATTCAAATTCCCTAAATTTGCCCCAAATTGGTTGTCTTCAAATTCCACCAAATTGAATGCGCAAACGACAAAATTGACACGCAATTGATGTTGAAAACTCTTTATGATATTCCTATAGACCATTTTCAACCATCAATTTGGACTTAGCCCAACCTTATCCCAACCTAGACCCAAGTCTAGTCCAACATGCCCAAAGTGACCAAAATCCCAAAATCCTTCAAATTGAGCTTCCAATTGAACTTAAAATTATTTCAATCCTTCACCAAAAATCATCATGACAATCATTTACACAATGATGATCAATCAATTGAACTTAAAGTTTTGGCTAGCCTAACCCAAACCAAACTTCTAGCAATTTGACCCAAATTGGACCCATGCACCAAAATTGACTTAGCCATCCTATGGTCACCAAATTAAAGTTTCCACAACCATTAAGCACACCTTATTGACTAGGATAAACCACCTTAAACCACCCAAGTGAGATATCAACCAATGGTCCTTGATTTAAGGGATCTTAACCATATTTGGGCCTTAATTGAAAATATTTTGTCATCATCACTTGCCATTGAGAGTAAATCATAATTAATTATCCCCTAACCTCCCTCAGCCAAGAAGTGACCAAACTCTAACCAGCCACCTCTTTAGCTGTTGGAAACAGCCAGCTCAAGGGAGCCCCAAGTGACCAAAACCAAAAATTAAACCTCCCTAAATTAGCTCACTCCCATTGGCCATTGGAGCCTTTCTTCCCTCCACCTCAGCAATCTTTATCACCCAACTCCAAGCCCTGAGCTCCACCAGGCAGCCATGGCTTTAAATGGACCTCTCTATAGGAAAGGAAGAGAGTGCTTGGAACCTTAAGCAAACTCAGCTAAAATCTCACCAGAGCTTCTCCAAACCATCCCAAGTGCCATCCCCTTGCTCTTTATCATTGATAGCCACCCATTAGAGCCAACTTCTTCACTGAAATTTTCACTAAAACCAAGGCAGATCTCTCCACTCCACCACAGTCCACCAAACTTCAATTGATTGTGCACACACCATCCCCATAGTGAAAGAAATTGATTTCCCAAAAAAGCCCCCTTTGAAACAGCCTCTAACCTAGCTTTAGACTGACACCTGAAATCGAGTTTGATCGAAATCATACCTAGACAATTCACTAAGGCTTGAGACTTCATTCGGAAGTTCGTTGGGTCCAATTGAAGTTACGAAAACCATCTGATTAAGGCCTCCCCTCTCAAACAAAGGTATGGAACTCTAACCCTAAACTAAGATTGTTTCACTCTCCATACATATTTACTATATTTCATACTGTATAAGCTGTATGGATATGCTCGTCTCAAGTAGATGAAGGTTTAGGAATAAACCTCATACAATTTGGTTGAGTCTAGACAAAGATCTTAAGGTTTCAGTGTGAACGGCTCTTACGTTAGGTCACTTGGGGACGATATCAAAGATTCGTCCGATCGCTCGTGTATCTAATGGACGAAGGAGATCAAGTCGTACAAGCTCTTGGTGCATAAAGTGCGGTCCGCGTTGCAACTGAGGGGGATGGCGGCGTCAAATGGCGGAGCGCCGCGTGTTCTTTCGAAGCCGCCTAGGATCCTGTCAGCATCGCGCTGGATAAATAGAAAAATAGAGATTTTTGAATTATTTTAAATACCTATACTTCAAAATTCATATCTTTCTCTACAAAATTCGTAAATATAAAAGAAAAAAACCCTCTTGCTCATTGAGCAGAGGAGAATAATGTGTACAAAAAATAAAAATTATTTGCAAACAAACAATTTTTAATGAATTAATAACCCTCTGTGGTATTTTAATTCTCTATGACTAAATATTGGTCAGCATGGATTGAAATTTTTAGGTTTCATTCCTCATCACAGAGGGGATGTCCTCTGATTTTTCGAAGGTCAGAGAGCATCTCTATACTTCTATCTCTAATTTTCAAGCTAGAGTGACCTTTTTGGCTTATTTTAATTATATAAATCAAAATACCACTTGGAAAATTATGAGAATCATTTTGGTAGGTCTCTTGTAGTCAGAGAAGTCTAGAAAAAAATACTTTGATGTTTTGGATTACTTTGTGAATTTCTATATTTAATTAAATGAAAATTTTTATATTTAACTAAATGCAAATTTCTTGTATCAATTTATGTAAATTAAAAACTTATCAAAAATTGACAAAATCAATCCTACATTGTTCATAAAAATCACGTCTATCCATTATAAAAATTTAAAAATTATTTGACTAAGACCAAAGTACCAAATTTGATTTTCTAAAAGATCTTTTATTTTTGTACAAAAATAATTATAATAGATTAAATACACTTGGGAAAATTATGAAAAGTGATTTTCTGAGTTCCTCGTGATCAGGGGCACTTAGGAAAAATAAAAGTTATTTTTGGTGAAATACTTGATTTTTTAGCCTTCTTTTAAAATTAAAATAATCAAAATAATTAAAAATCCCAAAAATACTAAAATACTTCAAAATGTGCTTAATTGCTCCCTGATCACTTGGGACCCATTAACATATTTTTTCTAATTTTCTTAAGTTAAAAATAAATTTTAAAAGGGCTAAAAAGTGGATTTTTCTTCTTTCTCCAATTAAAATAATTACAATAATTTAATTTAAAAAATCATGAAATTTTGTCTAAGTATTTCTCTGATCTAGGGAAACCTCTAATACTTTTGTCATTAATAAAAACTTCATTTTGGGACGTTAAACAAATCAACGTTTGAAATTCCTCTTCTGTAGCTGGTGTCCGTGTAGGAAACTCGGCGTTGCATGTCGGGCAACACGTACAAAGATCATCTGAAACTCTTGGTATCTTCGGCCCTATAGCCAACTCAAACACATTCTCTATAGTAGGCAAGCTGGAAGAGGTCTCTCTCATGTCTAGATCATAGATTTTTCCCTCAAGAATATAGGTAAGCAAGTTTTCTGCCTCCTTCTGACATCTTCTCTCTTAACGCTGGAAAGCCCTATGCTTTTGGTGATTGGCATTTCTACGTTGAGTTCTTCATAGTGGTGCATCTGCCAGTCTTTCATCATTAGCAGTGCTAGGCCCCCGGTTGGTTCAGTTATCATAGACGGTAGGTGACGAGTCCCCTCTATCGAGACTTGTTGTACTATCACTTTCTTCCCCTTTAGTGAGGAATTCTCCCTAGTGCTGATATTTATCAGTGACAGTAGTCCTTGTTTTTCCTAACGGCTAACCACATCCATTAGGGGACCCTCATAGTTCATGTCGACTTGACTGAAGTCCATATCGAAGTTTATGGTGTCACTCTGTGGTGCCCTTTCCTCGTTAAGTGCAAGGTTCCAACCATCTTTAAAAGCAAAAATCAGCCTCTGTATTGACATTCTCTCTGCAGAAGACAAAAAAATTATCAGCGAGCTGAAATTTAGCAAGAACAAGAACAAAACAAATTGTTTATAAAAAAAATTTATGTTATATTGGTGAGAAAATCATTCATTTATATTTTGCTTAATCTAGTAAAATATCAAACTTAAAAGTCAAAGAAGAAAATCAAAGTATGTAACTTCAAAAGTTTTCATTTTATTGAGGTTAATTTTATTACAAACATTTTTCTTTAGGAACCGGTCACCGACGTTTGGCAAAATAAATAACCCCAGAACAATCAAAATTTCAAAATTTCAATTCAAGCAATGTCAAGTTATGTAGTATGTCTTTAAGTATCGTTCGTTGATCGGCACGCCTCAAAAATCTACTAGCTGATAGGCTCCTCCTGCATAGACCTTTTCTATGATAAATAGTCTCTCTCAGGAAGGCTCAAATTTTCCACCTATCTTGAGACATGCAAGAATAGGTCTTTTGAGCACAAGTACGAGATCATAAATTTTGAATGTCCTTGGGCGGACAAATTTATCATGAGCTTGTATCATTTTCGCTTGGTAAAGCTTCAAATGTTGTTGTGCTTCTAGTCATTTGCATTCAAGACTTTCCAAATCTTTGAGTCTGAGTTTTGCACTTTCTTCTGTTGTAAGTGACCAAAGAAAAATATGTTGAGATTTTTATACATATTTTATACTGCTTTTAATGATATTGCACTTTAAAGAAATGTATTTTTGATGTTTTGTTGCAGGAATGATGAATTGGGGTCATTGGAGCAAAAAGATACAAAAAGGAGCGAATTTGGAGGCCCTAGAGGTCCTGGAGAGCCTGGTGGTTAGAGAGGTTTCATTAGTGTGTAACAATTGTGAGGATTTCTTCGAGAAATTGTAAGAGCAGACAGAAAGTGAGAGATTTCTTCTTCCTTTCTACTTCGAAGAGGAATTCTGTGTGTTGTAAAGAAAGGAAGAGATTCAGAGGAACTTCGAGGAGTGTTCTTGGAGAGAATTTAGAGATAAGTTATTTACTTGTTGTAGTTTGTATGACTTTGATTTTATTTATGAATTTTGAGTTTTGTTGTGTTTTCCTCATGAGTTCTGAGTAGATTTCTCTGTCTTTCTCCTTGACTTGAGATTTGTGAAATGGTGATTTGAATTGACGAAGCCATTAAAATGTTTAAGAAATTGTGATGATCTTTTTTACTTCGATCTTAATTTACTTTCAATTCGGCCAATTGATTTGTTAAAATATGTTGAGTTTTACAACTAAAGTGAAGATTACATCCAAGATTTAGGGAGGTCAAAGCCCTTGGAAGTTGGGTGCAAATAAATAGGGAAATATTATTTTCGGGCGTAGAATTGGAGATTTTAGAGTGACAGACTAAAATCCCCAATTCAGTCCTATTATTTGGGTGCTGAAGTGTAGATATTAGCCCTCAAGTGAGGGTAACGTGGGAGCTCCGAAGTGAGAGCCAGTATCCTCCCAGCCTAACCGCAGATTCAGTAACCAAGCATATGTCAATGTTCTTTATGCCTGGACCAAAGGGTAAAGAATAGGTATGCTCCTATTTGGCACAATTCAAATGTTCTTTATGCCTGGACCAAAGGGTAAAGAATATCGCAGATTCAGTAAACAAGTGTAGGATTAGTCAATGTTTTTTATGCCTGGACCAAAGGGTAAAGAATAGTCAGTAAACAAGCGTAGGATTAGTCAATGTTCTTTATGTCAGGACCAAAGGGTAAAGAATAGGTGCCTATTTGGCACAATATAATTTGAACCAATTCACTTTATCCATTCACTATAATTTCTTGACAGGGAGAAACTATTGGCACAATATAAATTGAACTAATTCATTTTATCCATTCACTATAATTTCTTGACAATAATATAAATTGAACTAATTCATTTTATCCATTCACTATAATTTCTTGACAAAGAGAAGGATGCTTTCTTATATATCATTTGGCACAATATAATTTGAACTGATTCACTTTATCCATTCACTATAATTTCTTGACAAGGTGTAGGATTAGTCAATGTTCTTTATGCTTGGACCAAAGGGTAAAGAATATGGCACAATAAATGTTCTTTATGTAAAGGGTAAAGAATAGGTATGCTCCTATTTGGCACAATACAATTTGAACTGATTCACTTTATTCGCCTAGCTGCAGAATCAGTAACCAAGCATAGGATTGTTCAATGTTTGTTATGCCTGGACCGATGCAGATTCAGTAAACAAGCGTAGGATTAATCAATGTTCTTTATGCCTGGACCAAAGGGTAACACGCAGATTCAGTAAACAAGTGTAGGATTAGTCAATGTTTTTTATGCCTGGACCAAAGGGTAAAGAATAGTCAGTAAACAAGCGTAGGATTAGTCAATGTTCTTTATGTCAGGACCAAAGGGTAAAGAATAGGTGCCTATTTGGCACAATATAATTTGAACCAATTCACTTTATCCATTCACTATAATTTCTTGACAGGGAGAAACTATTGGCACAATATAAATTGAACTAATTCATTTTATCCATTCACTATAATTTCTTGACAATAATATAAATTGAACTAATTCATTTTATCCATTCACTATAATTTCTTGACAAAGAGAAGGATGCTTTCTTATATATCATTTGGCACAATATAATTTGAACTGATTCACTTTATCCATTCACTATAATTTCTTGACAAGGTGTAGGATTAGTCAATGTTCTTTATGCTTGGACCAAAGGGTAAAGAATATTTAGCCGCAGAATCAGTAACCAAGCATAGGATTAGTCAATGTTCTTTATGCCTGGACCAAATGATTAGTCAATGTTTTTTATGCCCGGACCAAAGGGTAAAGAATAGGTATGCTCCTATTTGGCGCAATATAATTTGAACTGATTCACTTTATCCATTCACTATAATTTCTTGACAAGGAGAATGATTCATAAATTGAACTAATTCATTTTATCCATTCACTATAATTTCTTGACAAGGAGAATGATGCTTCTTATATATTGAATATCACAATTAAATTGTACATTTATTTCAATTATCTATTAGTGATAGATAAGCAAATTGAACGTCGTTGTTGTGATTAAAGTATTACTTTTCTAAGGTCTTAGTCCATAATTCTAAACTAATCCCTGTGGGATCGATATCTAAGACTCCATTAGAACCCTATATTACATTAGCGATATACTTGCATTGACAAATTCGACTTTAACATTATTGAATATTATATTTATACATCTTAATCAAATTAGACACATTTATAAAGTCACGATCAAGTCTTTTGACGTCGTTGCTGGAAATTAAATCTTCTAGTAGCGCCATCAAATTCTTGTATTTGTCAATTTACAAAAAGTCGGTCAAGTTTTTGGCGCCGTTGTCGGGGAACGAATGAGTAAAATTACGATCAGAGTAACGGGAAAATTAGGATTATTAGAAATTTTTTTCTTAAATTGCAACTTATTTTTATTTTTATACTTAGTTAATTATATTACTGAATACTGATTTCAAATTGTATGCATAAATTTGGACCTGAAAATCTTATACCCTACGATTCACAATTAGAACGCACTGTTAGAAAGACTAGAAAATCAAGAAGAGAACCTAGAAATTCTGATACAATGGAAAACAACCTGAACCATCAAAGAATAGAGAATAAACACCAACCTAGACCCCTAAGAGATTATGCAAATCCTACAACAAACGAAATTAACTTATCTATCAAAAATCCTAATGTAGCTGCTAATTCATTTGAGCTTAAACCTGCTATTATCCAAATGGTACAAAACAATCAATTTGGAGGTACACCAAATGAAGATCCTAACTTACACCTCGCTAGTTTTTTTAGAACTATGTGCTACTTTTAATATGACAGCGTTTCAAACAATGTTGTTAAACTTAGACTTTTTCCTTTTTCAATGAGGGATAAGGCTAAGATGTGGTTAAACTCGTTAGCAACAGAATCTATTAGAACTTGGGGAGAACTATCACAGAAATTTCTATCCAAATATTTCCCTTCATCCAAAACTGCTAAACTTAGAAATGACATAACATCGTTCTGTCAGTCCAAATATTTCCCTCCATCCAAAACTGCTAAACTTAGAAATGACATAACATCGTTCTATCAAATTGATGGAGAGTCAATATATGAAGCTTATTAGCACCAGGATCTATTAGAACTTCGGGGAGAACTGTCACAGAAATTTCTATCCAAATATTTCCCTCCATCCAAAACTGCTAAACTAAAAATGACCTTTCACAGAAATTTCTATCCAAATATTTCCCACCAGGATCTATTAGAACTTGGGGAGAACTTTCACAAAAATTTCTATCCAAATATTTCCTTGGATCTATTAGAACTTGGGGAGAACTTTCACAGAAATTTCTATCCAAATATTTCTCTCCATAAAAAACTGCTAAACTTAGAAATGACATAACATCATTCTGTCAGATTGATGGAGAGTCAATATATAACTATTAGAACTTGGAGAGAACTGTCACAAAAATTTCTATCCAAATATTTCCCTCCATCCAAGGTATTAGAACTTGGGGAGAACTTTCACAGAAATTTCTATCCAAATATTTCCCTCCATCCAAAGCTGGGGAGAACTTTCACAGAAAGTTCTATCCAAATATTTCCCTCCATCCAAAACTGCTAAACTTATAAATGACAACATCGTTCTGTCAGATTGATGGAGAGTCAATATATGAAGCTTGGGAGAGATTTAAAGATCCAACTTTCACAGAAATTTCTATCCAAATATTTCCCTCCATCCGAAACTGCTAAACTTAGAAATGACATAACATCACTTTCACAGAAATTTATATCCAAATATTTCCCTCCACCCAAAACTGCTAAACTTAGAAATGACATAACATCGTTCTCAGATTGATGGAGAGTCAATATATGAAGCTTGGGAGAGATTTAAAGATCTTCTTAGGAAGTATCCTCATCATTTGTTACCAGATTGGTTAATAATTCAAACATTTTATAATGGATTAGTGGGACTCTTAAATCAATTATAGATGCTACGGCTGGTGTTTCTTTAATGTCAAAACCTTTTGATGAGGCTTATACATTAATAAAAGAGATGGCTACAATAATTTTCAATGGCCCTCTGAGTGGGTAAATCCTAAAAGAGTAGCTAGTATCCATGATTCTGATGCAATATCTATGTTAGTTTCGCAGATTGCTGCAATATCAAAGAAATTAGATCATTATGGGATGAATTATTCTTCAACACCTCCTATGATGGAAGAAAATTCATCTGGGCAATTTGTGGATGTTCAACCTTCATATGAAACATTAAATGCTATTAATAGACCCAACAACCCATATTCGAACTATCATAACCCGGGTTGGAAGAAAAATTCAAATTTTAATTGGAATAATAATACTTCTACAAATCAAAAATGGGCAAACAACTCAGTGAACCCATTAGTAAATTCATCCAACCAAGGAAATGTTAACTATAGACCTTCTTATCTTCCAGGATTTAACAGTAATACTCAAATTAAGGAGAAGAAGTTGTCTATGGAAGAGCTAATATTAAAAATGGGTCAACAATTACAGAATCAAAGAAATCAATTACAAATTCAAGGAAATCAATTACAACATCAAGAAACTGCTATTAAGAATATTGAAAACCAATTAGGGCATATCGCTACTGCGTTTAGTAACCGAACATTAGAAACTTTTTCGAGCACTGTGGAACCAAATCCTAAAGATCAAGGAAAAGAACAAATTAAAGTGATTCAATTACAAAGTGGAAAAGAATTGGAGACAAGAGTGCAAAAAGAAATAAAAACTAAAAAAGAGAAAGTGGATACCAAAAAAGAAAAGAATAATGAGTACCTAGAATTAGTGTATCCATTTACACCAATGAAAATTACTGTACAGAAACCTCCACCACCGTTTGCTCAAAGATTGAAGCAACACACACAGAATAAACAATTTTCTAAATTTTTAGAAATTCTTAAGAAGTTAACGGTAAACATTTCCTTCGTAGAAGCTTTAGAGCAGATGCCCAATTATGTGAAATTTAGAAAAGATATTCTGAACAAGAAAAGAAAGTTCACAGATAACGAAACTATTGCACTTAACAAAGAGTGCAGTGCAATTATTTAGAAAAAGATTCCTGAAAAATTAAAAAATCTTGGTAGTTTCACTATACCATGTGCTATCGGTGAAAAATTTTTTGGAAGAGTTTTATGTGATTTGGGAGCCAGCATTAATCCTATGCCTCTATCAATTTTCAAAAGATTAGGATTAGGAAATGTCTCGCCTACTTCTGTAACTCTACAGTTAGCGGATCGATCAGTTACATATCCTAAGGGATTTATAGAAGATGTATAAGTAAAAGTGGACAAATTTATCTTTCCTGTGGATTTCATTGTTTTAGATATGGAAGAAGATAAAGAAATATCTATCTTTTTAGGAAGACCATTTTTGGCTAGTGCAAAAGCTATGATAGATGTTCAGAAAGGAGAATTTACTATGAGAGTTAATGATCAAGAAGTGACTTTTAACATTGTGAAATCAATGAAATACCCTGCTGTTGAAAGAGATAATGAATGTTTTTGCATGGAAATTATTGAACATCAACTGAACGAACATTTTAAAGAACATTTTGAAGATAAAAAGCATTTTGAAAATGAAAAGCATTTTGAAGAACAAATTGAAGAGAATGATGAAATTATTCTGGATAAATTAGAAAATAAAGAATTAGATTATGTTCAAGAAAGATTTCAGATGTTAGATATCACAGAAAATGTTGATAAGAACTATGTTCAGGAAAGATTTGAGATGCTAGATATTACAGGAAATGCTGATAAGAATCTAGTTTCATCAATTATAAAACAATCTAAACTTGAGTTGAAAATACTTGAAGTATGTGTTTTTGGGAGACTCATCTACATTACATGTTATTATATCTTCAGAATTAGATGATCTGCAAGAGCAAAGACTGTTAGGTACATTAAAAAAATATAAGAAATCTTTTGGTTGGACATTAGCTGATATTAAAGGAATCAGTCCTTCAATCTGTACGCACAGAATTATATTAGATGAATAATATAAACCAAGAGTTGATTCACAAAGGAGATTAAATCTGATAATGAAAGAAGTAGTAAAGAAGGAAATTTTGAAATGGTTGGACACTGGAATTATATATCCTATTTCAGACAGTGCTTGATCTAAACCAAGATTTGATCCACAAAGGAGGTTAAACCCTATAATGAAAGAAGTAGTAAAAAAATAATTTTGAAATGGTTAGACACTGGAATTATATATCTTATTTCAGATAGTGCGTGGGTAAGTCCTATTCATTGTGGGTTAGACACTGGAATTATATATCCTATTTCAGATAGTGCGTGGGTAAGTCCAATTCATTGTGCTTAGACACTGGAATTATATATCATATTTCAGATAGTGCATGGGTAAGTCCAATTCATTGTGTTCGTAAAAAGACACTGGAATTATATTCCTATTTCAGATAGTGCGTGGGTAAGTCCAATTCATTGTGTTCTTAAGAAAGGATGAGTGACTGTTGAAACAAAAGATAATAATGAATTAATACCTATCAGACAAGTTATTGGGTGGCGTATTGGTATTGATTATAGAAAATTAAATACTGCCACCAGGAAAGATCACTTCCCTTTACCCTTTTTAGATCAAATAGTGGATAGACTTGCTGGGCACAAATATTTTTGCTTTTTAGATGGATATATCGGTTACCATCAAATTCCTATTGCTCCTGAGAATCAAGAAAAGACAATATTTACTAGTCCTTTTAGACTTTTGCTTTTCGAAGAATGCCTTTCAGATTATGTAATGCACCTACAACATTCCAGAGATGTATGATGTTCATATTTAGTAAGTTAATTGATGATGGATTGGAAGCATTTATGGATGATTTCTCTATATTTGAAACATTATTTGGTGCATGCTTAATTTACCTTGAATAAGTTTTGGAGTTATGCGAAAGGACTAATTTAGTTCTAAATTGTGAGAAATGTCAATTTATGGTTGCAGAAGGAATTGTGTTAGGGCATAAAATTTCGGAAGATGATATGGAAGTAAACCCTGCAAAAATTCAAGTTATATCTAAACTAACACCTCCTACTAATGTAAGAGAAGTCAGGAGTTTTCTTGGACATGTTGGTTTTTACGGGCGTTTTATTAAAAATTTCTCAAAAGTTACTAAACCTCTATGCCAACTTTTAGGAAAGAACAAGAAATTTGAATTTACTGAAAGATGTTTAAATGCCTTTGAGTTACTAGAAAAGGACAAGAAATTTGAATTTACTGAAAGCTGTTTAAATGCCTTCGAGTTATTAAAGGAAGAAATTAATCACAGCCCCTATTATAGTTTCACCTAACTGGGAGAAACCATTTGAATTGATGTGTGAGGCTAGTGAATAGTTAGAAAAGGATAAGAAATTTGAATTTACTGAAAGCTGTTTAAATGCCTTTGAGTTGTTAAAAGAAAAATTAATCACATTTTAGAAAAGGACAAGAAATTTGAGTTTACTGAAAGCTATTTAAATGTCTTTGAGTTATTAAGAGAAAAATTAATCACGACCCTTTATTATAGTTTCACCTAACTGGGAGAAACCATTTGAACTGATGTGCGATGCTAGTGATTATGTTATTGTAGTTTTACCTAACTGGGAGAAACCATTTGAACTGATGTGTGATGCTAGTGATTATGCTATTGGAGCAGTCCTTGCTGGGAGAAACCATTTGAACTGATGTGTGATGCTAGTGATTATGCTATTGGAGCTGTTCTTAAACAAAAGTATGAAAAGATTTTTAAAGTTATATACTACGCTAGTAAAACTCTTAATGATGCACAAATTAATTATATTGTTACTGAAAAAGAGTTATTGGCCATTGTGTATGCTTTGGATAAATTTAGATCTTATTTAATTGGAGCTAAATGTGTTGTATATACTGATCAATCTGCTATTAAATATCTAATGCCAAAGAAGGATGCTAAACCGAGGTTGATTAGATGGATACTATTGATGCAAGAATTTGATCTTGTGATTACTGATAGAAAAGGAACTGATAATCAAATTGCTGATCATTTATTGAGATTAGAAAACCATGAATTATCTAACACCGACAAAGAGATTACAGACAGTTTTCCTGATGAACAACTTTATAATATTAATGAGTGGAGAATACCATAGTATGCTGATATTATTGTAAGTGATATTTTGCAATGCAGACACTGCAACAACAAAGAAAATTCATTCATGATGCGAAAGCATATTTTTGGGATGAGCCTTATTTATATAAACAATGTAAGGTCCTATTATGAGGAGATGTGTACCTTATGAAGAAACTGAGCTGATCATTCAGAAATGTCATGATTCTGAAATTGGAGGACATTTTGAGATTGATAAAACTGCTTATAAATTTTTACAAGCTGGATTTTATTAGCCTATTATATTTAGAGATGTTTATAGATATATAAAAATTTGTGATCGATGTCAACAAGTAGGCAATATATCTAGAAGAAATAAAATGCCTCTAAATTTCATATTGAAAGTTGAGATCTTTGACGTTAGGGGATTAGATTTTATGGGACCATTTATTTCTTCATTTGGAAACTTATATATATTAATTGACGTAGACTACGTTTCAAAGTGGATTGAAGCACAAGCTTTACCTCGTTGCGACATTAAAAGTGTTTCAAGATTTTTAATGAAAAATATTTTCACTAAATACGGAATGCCTATAATGATTATTACTGACGGAGGATCCCATTTTAGGAATAAATATATTCAGAGATTGGCAAAAAAGTTTAATATTATTCATCAAATCTCTACTGCTTATCACCCTCAAACCAGTGGGTTAGCTGAAGTTTCTAATAGAGAGATTAAACAAATACTTGAAAAGACTGTAAATCCTAGTATAATAGATTGGTCCTCTAGATTGGATACTGCATTATGGGCTCACAGGACTGCTTATAAAACTCCTATTGGAAGGGCTCCTTACAAACTAATTTTTTTAAAGACTTGTCACTTACCAATAGAACTAGAGCATAAAGCATATTGGGCGATTAAAGAATTCAATTCTAATTTGAAAGATGCTGGTAAGAAGAGATTGTTACAATTAAATGAATTGGAATAATTAAGAAATGAATCTTACGATAACGATAGAATTTATAAAGAAAAATTAAAGTTATGGCATGATCGGAAGATTAACCAAAAGAAATTTGAACCAGGACAAGAAGTTTTGATTTACAATACTAGGCTGAAGTTATTCCCTGGAAAATTGAAGTCTCGTTGGTTAGGGTCATTTATTGTGACTCAAGTTTATACTTACGGAGCTATTCAAATTGAAGATCAGAAAACGGGAAATAGATTTAAAGTAAATGGACATAGATTAAAACCATATTATGAGGGTAAAAGAC
>JXCR01062978.1:0-13553 GCA_002079205.1 Phalaenopsis hybrid cultivar | reverse complement strand
TGAATGTTCTAATGAACTCCAAATTTGACAGATTTATAGTCGAATCGAGCGTCTCGACGAGAGGAATCCAACGAGCCCAAGGTCGCTAAATTCCAAGCTCATTAAGGCAACCAAATCCTTATAAAAACATTTATGATCAATGGAGGTCAACATGGATCGTTCGATCATGTGGTTACAAAAGTTGCGCTCTTAAAGACCAAATTGGCCCTCCCCAAAAGGCTATAAATAGGCCCCCCTAGCTTCACTCGAGGGAGGAGAAGTGAAGAAGTGAAATTCTAGCCTCTTTTGGAGAATAACCAACGAGTAACCACCGGCCTTCATAGCCCTAGACTACTGTCGATCATTGTCAATTACTACACGTTGTCAGCACATGCCGCCACCGACCACCAGTTTTCGACGACCATTGCTTGCAACCATTATGATCAAACTACAGTCTTTGCGGTCAACTATTATTGTTATATCTTTCGACTATGAATATATGGTCAACTGTTGTCATTGCAACCACTGACTATAACCTTTAATGCCTTTGTGGCTACCCTTTTATGACATATATGACCAACTACTATTGTCTACGACCCGTATGACCAACTGTTGTTATTGCAATCACCGACTACAAAATTTATGACCAATTACTGTCTTTGTAGCATTCAACTACGACATTTGTGACCAACTATTATTGTTGCAGTTTCAAGCTACAACCTTTATGACCAACTGCTGTTATTGAAGCCACCGAATACAACCCTTACGGCTAACTATTGTCTTTGTAGCAAATAATCATGACCTTAGTGACCAATTATTGTTATTTTAGTTAAGAGCCATTGTCGCCCAATTATGACAATTATAGCTAAACTAATATTGTACATTTGTGATTATCAACATTGTAATTTCATTTTCTCAACTTCAAGAGAAGAGTAGACATGTGTGCCTACAATTACATTCTGGATCACTTTTACTGAGTTAGATCCTGTAGTTTTTTAAGAGTTTTTCTACCTAAAATTTTGGTGACTTCTGTCTTCTTTTTCCTGTCATTTGCATATATGTTGGATCTTTGTGCAATGCTAAGGTTTTAAATCATCACTCTATTGTCGTAAATTTTCCGGCATGCAACAAGTATAACAAGCAAAACAAAATTGATAATTTTTTTATGATTTTTATGAAAAGAATGATACTTAGAAAAGATAAAATAGATACATATAGAAGAGCTAAGGCGGGTGATAAGCATCAGAAACGGTAAAAATGTTAGTTTGATAAATGAAATGGGAGTTTCAAGAAAAAAAATATTAAAGGGGGATTCATAAAACCAACGGTTGAGTTGGGAATAAGGCCAATGATGATTGTCATGATAGTGATGAACTTCAGCATTAAAGAAATTGTGTTTCAGTCTTTCAGATAATAAGAAAATACGATTCTTTTCTGTCCTTGCTCACAAGCTCTCTCTCTCTCTCCCTCTCTCTCTCTCTCTCTCTCTCTCTCTAAACTATTGACAAAATCTAGTGATCAAGTAGCAATTGCTCTCCTTTTTAAAGGGGAGGCCATAGTTTTAAAGCCTCCAAGTATCCAATCACAGTTAGAAGCAACTAGAAAAAATTGCAATAATCTATATGTTGCCATAAATAATGAGTATATTATAATTCGATTCAGTGATATCACTGTGATGTCATTGTAAAACCCATTATTCAATTAAAGTCTGCAGGCACCAAGGAAATTGAGCTTATGCTTAACAAAAATGGTGTCTATAAACCATGTGTTACATCTAATACCGAAATTTCTTAGTACCAAAGTCCAACATGCAGGTCCAATAATTGCTAACTGTGCTATGTCTCTATAATAATGATTAGCTAAATGAACCATTTCCATTTCATTCAAAAATTAAACTAAGGGGATTTGTGACTAAAGAATCTGTAATCTGAAATGTTAGACTTCAAACTTTATCTCATTTCCTTGCTCACAATTTCCAACAGTCTAAGCACTTAAGAAATCTGACTCAGAATTGCTGACGAGGTATTTTTGATAATTGTTCTTCCATTTTGATATTGATTTTAAGCTTTGCTGCTATTAAGCCAGATGCTGCCTTGCATTATTATCTCTGTTGATTTTTTGCTTCTTGCAAGTTTGAGGATATGCCATTTCAGTTAGTTTTTTTTAGGGGCTAATACACGCAAACCTCCCAATTCCTATGTATCTAACATTTAAATATTTCTTTTTTACATTTATTCCACCCAAATCTTTCATATCACATCAAAATACCACAATTTTAACTTTTAAAAAGTGAAATATGCCTTTTCTTGCATGGGTAAGGTGTTATGTATGTAAAAATTGAAGTTTAGGTGTTTGATATGTAAATACATAGGAATTGAGTACAATACATGTAAATCTTTCTTTTTTTTTATCACTATTGGTGGGCATTTGTGCTAGCGCTAGTTCAACATAATGGCCTAGTAATTTCAAATGTTATCAGTCAAAATTTATGTTTTAGCCTTCAAGGTGACCATCAATGCAGTCGAGACTCCAATAGTGTGTGCCGAAATACTGCTCCGGTCAAGGAGACACACGGAGGAATTTTTTTTGAAAACTTTTAAAGCCTTCCTGATTTTGTTATTATTATTATTACTGAATTGTGTATATATTTAGGCTATGCTGCCCCTCATATTACTTCATAACTTTACTTTTAGGATATCGGCCAAACTCTTATGTTGTCGGATTATTTTGGTTAGTTAGAGTACTAAATATATCTTTTTTAGTACCTTTTCTGATACATTTAGTGATTGTCTTGGCGATTTTTTGAATTTAGCCCATTGTTGCTGTTCCATCTTTTCTCTGTGCTGATGCTTTCCACAAAGTTCTACCATTCTGTACCGGTTTTGCTGCTGGATGCATGATATGGATGGTGATTGCAGAAGTTCTTCCTGATGCCTTCAAGGTAATAATTTTCCAACCAGCGTTTTCTTAACTTTATTTAATTAGAAATATCTTGCTTCAATGATGTGAATATGTCAAAATAATGGGACATTTACATACATTGCACATAATTCTTATTTATTTACATATTTTACATTTACATACTTAACACAATTCCTATGTATTTACATTTCTCACACTTAAACTTTCACAGTTGCATACTTAATTTTCAAATATTTAATATCACATCAAAAATAGCAATATTATCTCCTTTTAAGAGTGATTTATACCTTTTCATGCATAGGCTTGAAGCGCCAAAGTTATATTTGTGTAAATATGAATGTACAGATGTGAGATATTTAAATACATAAGAATCATGTGCTATGTATGTAGATTTCCATTTAATAATTGAAGCCTTTGAACAGTCCAGCAGTTCCTGTTTTATTTATAGTTTCTTCATATGGCTTTTTCCTTCCTTTCATCCTACTTATTTCCATCATTCTTCTTTTGTTTAAATTTAGGAAGCCTCGCCGTCGAAAGTAGCTTCATCTGGCACACTTGCTGTGGCATTCATGGAAACTCTTAGCACAGTTCTTCAAGCTTTTACCGGTGGCAACAGGTAACATACATTCCTGTTCCGTTGCGCTTTACCTCATTGGCATTTTCCTTATAATTTGGAAGATTTACATCCATACGTACCATTTAATTCCTATGTATTTATATCTCTAGCATATAAACTTCAATTTTTACATATATGCNCATTCCTGTTCCGTTGCGCTTTACCTCATTGGCATTTTCCTTATAATTTGGAAGATTTACATCCATACGTACGATTTAATTCCTATGTATTTATATCTCTAGCATATAAACTTCAATTTTTACATATATGTTTCCTTACTTATGCATGGAAAAGTGTATTTCAATTTTTAAAAGTTAAAATAGCTGTATTTTTTGAGTGATATGAATGATTTNGAAAGTAGCTTCATCTGGCACACTTGCTGTGGCATTCATGGAAACTCTTAGCACAGTTCTTCAAGCTTTTACTGGCGGCAACAGGTAACATACATTCCTTTTCCGTTGCGCTTTACCTCGTTGGCATTTTCCTTATAATTTTGGAAGATTTACATCCATACGTACCATTTAATTCCTATGTATTTATATCTCTAGCATAGAAAGTTCAATTTTTACGTATATGCTTCCTGACTTATGCATGGAAAGGTGTATTTCACTTTTTAAAAGTTAAAATAGCAGTATTTTTTGTGTGATATGAATGATTGTTGATGGTATAAAATTAAAAATTAAAATTTAGGTGTTAGATATATAAATACATAGGAATTAGGTGGTATTTATGTAAATGCCCGTATAGTTTTTTTCTTACATATCATGATTTTATATTCTCACCTGCAGTTTGGCAGATACTTCTGGCTTCATTGTCTCACTATTGTTCGGTCTCGGCCCATTCATTGGAGGCATCATTCTCATCAATTTTTCTCTTTTTTTGCACCTGCCGCACCCTCTCCTCNTTTGGCAGATACTTCTGGCTTCATCGTCTCACTATTGTTCGGTCTCGGCCCATTCATTGGAGGCATCATTCTTATCAATTTTTCTCTTTTCTTGCACCTGCCGCACCCTCTCCTCTCCGGCATCTCCTCTGGCATTTCATTCCTCATCGCTGCTTGGAGACCTCTTCAGCTACTCCTATCCTCAAAGATGAGTTTTTTCACCCTCGCTCTTCTTCTCGCCGCCNCCCTCTCCTCTCTGGCATCTCCTCCGGCATTTCATTCCTCATCGCTGCTTGGAGACCTCTTCAGCTACTCCTTTCCTCAAAGATGAGTTTTTTCACCCTTGCTCTTCTTCTCGCCGCGGGTTCTGCTTTCTTCCATGTGTCTATGTCTACTTTCTTGAAGTTCGGCCGTCATAAGAAATCTTCCGTCAATGATCTCCAAACATCCGGCCTATCTTTGAGCATGCTAACCCTCCAATCCATCTTTGCCTGTGTTGCAATCTCATTACATGCCTTCGCCGAAGGTCTGGCGCTTGGTGTAGCTGCCCCGAAAGCTCACGGGCTCGGCCGCCACCTGGTGCTCCCAGTTTCGCTTCATGGTCTGCCACGGGGGGCGGCCGTTGCGAGTTGCATCTTCGGCGCCACCGATAGCTGGAGGGGAGCTCTAGCTGCTGCGGCAATGACCGGCCTCGCAGGACCCATCGCTGCTATTTGCGCTATACTTGCCGGATTAGACTACAATGGGCTGGATCACTGGATGGTTTTCGCCTGCGGAACTTTGATTCCGAGCTTCAGAATTGTGTTTAAGCGAGCGATGAGGTTGGATAAACTGAAGAGCATTTATGGCCTTTCGATGGGGCTTGGATTTGCTTGTATGTGTTTGATGTCCACCAGACTTGTCTGCCTACACACTCCTTACTGCAACTCAGCTCCAGAAGCTGTCACATAAGTCTCATGGATGATGCTTTTAGGTAATTTCTGCGCCATTGTTTGGTTTTCTGGATATTATTAATCCTATTGAATATTAGTAATTCTTTAGAAGGATTAATTTAGATTTAGATTGAATGGTAGCTTGGATGGATGATTGACATGCGGGGCCCAGTTGTTTACTACTCATTTTACATTGAGGATAATTGTGCAATATATAGGTTAGGTTGGATATATGCGTTAAAGAAATGAATGTATATGATAAACTGTTATGAATGCTGTTGATCTCAATGGATTTTTCTGCTGGTTTTAAAACAGAGCATTTAGCTGTCGCCTTTGTCATGTTTGATGTAATATGTANTTTACATTGAGGATAATTGTGCAATATATAGGTTAGGTTGGATATATGCGTTAAAGAAATGAATGTATATGAGAAACTGTTATGAATGCTTTTGATCTGAATGGATTTTTCTGCTGGTCTTAAAACAGAGCATTTAGCTGTCACCTTTGTCATGTTTGATGTAATATGTAGACTATGTTTTGTTTGCAGTTAATGTGTTTGTCCCTCTCTCTCTTTTTTTTTTATAGGAAAATTTACATAGATAACACTCAATTGATATGTATTTAGGGGTGTAAACTAGCCGAACACGAGTTGCCGGGGTGTAAAGGAGCCGAACACGAGCGAGCCTAGGCTCGTTTATATTTCTAGCTTAAAAAGTGTGTTTGTCTTCGGCTCGTTTGCTCAGTAAGTCGAACACGAGCTGTTCACGAACAACGAGTCGTTTTGACAACCATAATCACGTTGCCATAAGATGTTAAGAGTTGGGGCAAGATATATAAAAATTATTGTTTATATTAAAAAATAATTTGAATCTAATTTAATATTTTAAATGCTACTCATCAATATATATATATATATATATAATTGATGAGTAGTATTTCGAGCCAAACACGAACGAACGAATCTTTGGCTCCGTCTTACTATAAGTTTGCTGAAGTCAGGCTTCTTGATGACTCTTTATCATAATTTGAATAATTCTTGTTTAAAATATTATCTTGAGATTCATGTCATGTTAAGAAATTCGTGTCACATGATGAGAATTTCTTGATGGCGCATCATGTCCCAAAAGCCTATGTGAGATGATTCATTTAAACTTGATTATATATTCACTTTAAATAAAAAAAAAATTATTTTGTAGTATATTATTACAATGACAACTAATAAAAAAAGATTATGAATATTAAATTTTGTGCATTCTAAGATGGTGTTTTATTTTGTTTTAATTGTAATTTTTTATATATTAATTAATTTGTTGAATAAATATAAAAAGTAAATAAATAAAATAAAATAAAACTTAAAAAAAATCTAAACAAATGGTTAATTACATGAACAACACTTAAAACATTAATATTTAAAAATGTAGCACAATTTTTCATTTATTTTTCANTTTTTTTTTTTTTTTTTTTTTTTAATAGGAACATTTACATAGATAACACTCAATTGATACGTATTTAGGGGTATAAACTAGCTAAACACGAGCGAGCCATAAGAGTCATTTTGACAATCATAATCACGTAGCCATAAGATATTAAGAGTTGAGGCAATATTTAAAAATTATTGTTTATATTAAAAGATCATTGGATATAAATAGAAGTATTTAAGAAATAAAAATGTTGACGCACGTACTTTCTAATGCATATCTTATTTAAATGGAAACTTTCAAGCAATTAATAAAGATTAATGTTATAATCCTCTTTATTAAAAAAACGAATTTTAAGTAATTTGTGGTGGTACATTGATATATTATCGTCTTAGTACACATTTATAAAAGAGAATACAATTAGCGGTAACACTATAAGTTTTTATGTTTAAAACCCGTAAAAGGAAAAATCACTGGGCATGACATAGTTATAAGAATTCACTTCCAGTTGATGATTAGAAAACCCTCTATCTCACGGTCAAGAAAGAGTTACAAAGTCTTCTAAAGTACAATGTCGATATGCAGATGAAATTGTTGCTAGGAATGAGTAACGATTGATAGTGATCGGCGGTAGTTATTGGCGACATGAGTGATGTTGGACTTCAGCTCGTTCTCAAAGTTTCGTGAGAGGGGTGAGACTCTATTTATAAAGTTTCAATTGCAATTAATGCAGGGATATGAACCACTTTGATCAGACGGCTAAGTGAGATTCCTTTGATCAACCGACATTTGATAGATCTTTAAGTGTCTTAATGATGTCAAAATTTAGTGATCTTGGGCTCGTTGAATTTTCTCGCTCAGACGCTTGATTTGACTTGAACTCATTAGATTTGACATCCGTTTGATCTTTCAAATGTGTCCTGAAGATTTTCAAATATGATTTAATGGCTTGATCAAAGCTCGATTTGATTCATATTTGATCAATGTTGTTGTCATTGGGTCTGTCTCATCTAGCTAGTCAGTTTGACTGTAAGTTTGCTAAAATCAAACTTCTTGATGACTCTTTATCAGTGTATATTTCTTGCTCAAAATATTGTCTCGAGATATGTGTCATGCTTTGAGATTCATGTCAGAAGATGAGAATTTATTGATGGCATATTAATTGCTCCCATATTTTCATATTAGAGCAACTTTATCGTTTGAAAATATCAATGATTGGAGCCTCTTATTTTTTATTACTGTATTATCATAATATATATAATCACCGTTTGGATTATTATAAGTATTATTTGTTATGCATATAATCAATTTACTTAGCATTGGTGCCATAAATACCTCATGCGTAAAGAAGCGATTTTTTTTTTATATTCCTGGTCGGAATTTAGAAGGCGGAACAGCGGGCACTGAAATTGGAAGAGGAGATGAAATTTGATTATATTTAAACCGTTTTTTTTTTTAACCAATTCCCCCTTTTTTTTCTAATTGCTGAAATTAATTTTGTCGATACTGTGGATTACTTTTTTAGCACATAAATAGGCAAGAAGAATATGGTGGACGTAAAGTCCTCTTCTATGAGATTTCCCAGATGAAGAAAGTCATCCCGACCTACATAGTACGCAATCAATGAGATCCTCTTTTCTGCAGCGATGTAGGAGAAAATTCTCTTTGTCTTGCGTAGAAGGTGATCAACGATATCTTCTTTTAGAGTGTGTTGTTGAAGAAAGTCATTCATGTCTTGTGTAGCAAACAATCAACAAGATCTTTTTTCGTGTGACAACACAGAGGAAAGTAGTCAACATTTTGCATAGCAGGGGACCAATGAGGTCTTTCTTGTTGCGATGCAGAAGAAAGTCGTTCTCATTCTGTATAACAAACGATCAACGAGATTTTCTTTCAGACGAGTGTGTTGTTGAGGGATCTTCTTTTGTGTTGCGGCGCAAAAGAAAATTGCTCATGTCCTGCATTGCAAGCGACCAACCAGACTTCTTTCTTGAAGCAGGTGCAAAGGAAAGTTGTCCTTGACTTGTGGAACAGGAGATCAACGGAACCCTATTTTGCGCCTTTGAGATGGAGAAAGTTACCTTCGTCCCTGCCCAGTGTGTGAGTTGGGATCTTCTTCCATATTGTTGCTACGCACTATGATGGAGATGAAGAAATGCTGGAGTTTTCTTGCTGCACTTTGAAGGAGAGATTTTTATGCTTCGGTGATGGCGATATCTGGAGACCCCCAAAAGATAAACAAAAGTATTGGAATTTTCAAAAGAAGATGTAAATTCAACTCGAAGAAGAGATTATTTGTTATAGCCTTTGTACAAGTATATGTTGGTCTTTGTAGCCTTTTAATTGCCTGATGTGACATTTTGTAAATGGTGATGATATGTTTGTCTATACTTTTTCTCCAACTCAATGCAATAAAAATTTGGGCATTACTTCTGAGGTTACTTTTATCTTTTCCTTCTGGGATGCTTTTGCCTCACTTTTGGGTATTGTTACCCAACTGTTGGGTTTCATATTGGTGTCAATCTTTTATGAGGTTTAACCCTTCGAAGGTTTTTTGGCTTCTTAAACATGCAAAAATCTGCAATCAAATTTATCAAGTGCACTTTGT
Source organism: Phalaenopsis hybrid cultivar (assembly GCA_002079205.1). Lineage (NCBI taxonomy): Eukaryota > Viridiplantae > Streptophyta > Magnoliopsida > Asparagales > Orchidaceae > Phalaenopsis > Phalaenopsis hybrid cultivar. The sequence goes on along the minus strand of JXCR01062978.1, from coordinate 4,195 downwards.
ATATAAAAAGAATAACGGAGCTTTTCAGACTTATGCCTTTTGTTATTTGTATCAATTTAGACATGCATCTTCTGTGACTTTTACTTTCTTAGGCTCATGCCTTCTAGAAGCTTGAAATGTGTTAGTGCTTTTGAGGCTCGTAACTCTTTGAAGTCTTTGATGTACTCATGTCTCTTTACGCTTGTAGCATTTTGTTGTTTTTTTATATAAATGTGACTCTTGAGATTTGTAGCCTTCTGAAGTCTTTGAGTGGAGACCCCGTTAACCACTTTATCTCGTGGAGTCTTTCTAGTGAGAACCCTGTCCACTACTAGCTTCCTATCGAGACTTGCCTCTTGAGCTTGTCTTTTAGGGTCATGGTAGCTTCTCATTGAATTTTCCCTCTTGAGCTCAACTTTCAGGAGTACTGTATCTTTCCATCGAGTTTTGCATATTGGGCTCAATTTCTAAGAGCATGTAGCTTCCTATTAAGTTTTGCCTCTTAGGCTCAACTTCTTGGAGTACTGTATCTTCCCATTGAGTCTTGTCTCTTGGGTTATACTTCTAGGGGCATGGTTGGAGACCTTGTCCGCCACTGCGAATGTTCAACTTTTCAAAGGTTGTTAGTTGAAACGCGTCTGTCTGACGACTGTAGCAAGTGTTGGATCATATTTGAAAAATGAATCCATTAAGGATGTAAGCATCATCCTGGATTGTATTATAGGAGACGCTTGACAACGTTAACCCGTAATGGACAAAGTCATATGAAATATGCTGAGAAAGGTTGAGCTATCCAAGGTTATTAGGCGAAGCTTCTACTTAACAACCATAACATGTTATGAAGGAAATATGGTTGCAATCATACTCAATAATATGGTCACAAACATACGCAAGACTAATGTTTGACAACTTCTTAGTTGTTTTTTTTTAAATCTTGTAGCGGGGATGTTTTCCACACGAACTTGTAAAGCAACCCATGTATCGAGTCTTAAAGAAATCAACTTCTAGATTTGGTTGAAGAGGAACTCTAGTAAGATGAGGGGGCATCGAGGAAGTGTTGTTTGCAGTGAAAATTACCCCTAGTCCAAGAGTGATTCTCGAAGACTTATAATCTAAATGATATGTGGGCATATTACCCCACCACAGTCGTGCCAGGGATGTTAACGTGAACGACCTTGCTAGAATGCAGTGAAGGTTGCCGGCCAGCCTTAAATAAGTAGTGAAAGAGTTTGTGTCTGAATAGGATGCGAGAAGACAACCCCACTGCAATTATGCTCAGGAAGTTGACATGAACAACCTTTCGGAACTGCTCTAAAGCTTTCCCCCTACATTAAAGAATGCTCCATGGATAATCTTTAAAATGCAAAAGATGTTCATTCGTCAGTTGGATAATGTACATCATTGGAAATGAAAGTAGGAGCTGCATCTCAAAGTTGAAGACAGTGGATAACGGTGCTTCATTTCCCACAAATGATGCTAAATTGATGCGTGCTAGAAAATTCACGACAATAAAGTGATATATTATCATATTAGCGTGGTAAGAAAAATCAACACACACACTCATAAGAGAGAATACAACTAGTAGTGACACCATAATTTTTTATGTGAAAAACTCATAAAGGGAAAAATCACAGAGGTCTGATCCAGTTGTAAAAATACATTAGAAATTGATGATTACAAAGACCCCTTGTCTCATAATCGGGAAAGGATTATAAAATTTTCTGAATTACAACATCAATGTGTGAATTAAATCATTGTAAGGAACAAAAGGAGATCAAGAGTGATCAGTGACAGCCGGTAAGTGGTGGTTACGGTGGTCGGCGGCAGTCGACGACGGTTCCTTGTTAAAGGTTCAAGCTCTTTCTCAAGCCTCAAACTCCCTCCTCATGAGAGGGCGAGACTCAATTTATAGAGTTTCAGTTGCAATTAATTCAATAATATGAATCACTTTAATCGGACAACTCATATGGCTTCCCTTAATTAGAAGGTGTTTGATAGACATTTGAGTACCTGATTTAACGATGCACATACGTTTGACCTTGGGCTTGTTGAATTTATCTCGATGAGATGCTCAATTCGACTATGAACTCGTCGGATTCAACATTCATTTGACCTTCTAAATGTGTCTGAAAAACTTCCGAACTTGATTTAACGACTTGATTAGGGCTCGATTTAGCTCGAATTTGATCAATGTTGATGTCATTGGCTCCGTCTTATCGAGCCAATCAACTTTACTATAAGTTTACTGAAGTCAGACTTCTTGATGACTCTTTATCATAATTTGAATAATTCTTGTTCAAAATATTATCTCGAGATTTATGTCATGCTAAGAAATTCGTGTCACATGATGAGAATTCCTTGATGGCGCATCAGGTCCCAAAAGCCTATGTGAGATCATTCATTTAAACTTGATTATATATTCACTTTAAATAAAAAAAAAAATTATTTGGTAGTATATTATTACAATGACAACTAATAAAAAAACATTATGAATATTAAATTTTGTACATTCTAAGATGGCGTTTTATTTTGTTTTAATTGTAATTTTTTATATATTAATTAATTTGTTAAATAAATATAAAAATCAAACAAATAAAATAAAATAAAATAAAATAAAAAAAATCTAAACAAAAGGTTAATTACATGAACAACACTTAAAACATTAATATTTAAAAATCTAGCACAATTTTTCACTTATTTTTCAAATTCTCACCTAAATATCATAATTCTCTATAAAATATATTTTCTCACATTTTTTTTATAAAATTCTAAATAAGTAATTAATATTTTACATATCAACAACTCAAATATAATGTTTTAATCATCTAAATTGTAAATATAATATTTCAACCACTTAAAATCTTCACTCAGACTCTCAATAAATGGATTTTAAAAAGATAATTGCCATAAAAATATTATTTTTAAAATATAAGGGTTAAAATGCNCAACAACTCAAATATAATGTTTTAATCATCTAAATTGTAAATATAATATTTCAACCACTTAAAATCTTCACTTAGGGTCTGTTTGGGGCAGCTTGTGCGTTTCAGGATAAGCTGTTTAGCTTGAAACGTGGCCCGCGGGCTGGCTGTGGCGGTCGACCCGCGGTCTGCGTTTTGTGTAAAAATCCAAACACATTTTTGGATAAGCTGGCGAAACGCGCGAACCAAACGGTACGGCGGAGTTTTGAAAACACCACCAGCACTTATAAGCTGCCCCAAACGGATTAGACTCTCAATAAATGGATTTTAAAAAGATAATTGCCATAAAAATATTTTTTTTAAAATATAAGGGTTAAAATGTTATATTTAATAAAAAAATAAAAATAAAAATAAAAAGTATAGATAATGCGCAATAATAAATCCGCCGTCCTCAACTATTTACGGACTGTGTCCTGCACGAGCACGCTCTCATTTTCCAGAGAGAGAGCGAGAGAGTTGCGAGAGGGATGAAGATTTTCCACGTCGCTTGCCTCGAAGACAACTATGCATACTTGTATGTTATCGTCTTCTTAAAAACCCTAGTTGCAATTGCTGTATTCAATCCATGCTTTCAATCTCAGAATCGTAGATGAGGCCACGAAGGAGGCGGCGGCCGTTGATCCCGTCGAGCCAGAGAAGATCATTCGCAGGGCGAGCGAAATCGGCGCGAGCTTGAAGATCGTTCTCACGACTCACCACCATTGGTTCTCTCTACCTTAATTTTAACTCGCTTTGTGCATTTTTTTTTTTTTGCTGCCCTTTCTTTTTTGGTTATTTTCGTGGCTTTTTAAGAAGTGCTGTTATGAAGTGCCATGGGGTGTGAAACCGAGTTTGTTTGCTTGCTTGCTTAATTTATGCTTGTTTTTGTGGGTACTTTTTGAGGTAGGGATCATGCTGGTGGGAATGAGGAGATCAAGAAGTTGGTGCCGGGAATCAAAGTTTTCGGAGGATCGTTTGATAGTGTCGAAGGATGCACCGACAAGGTGGATAATGGGGATAAGCTTACTCTGGGCTCAGATGTTAATATATTGTGTCTTCACACTCCCTGGTATGATGTGCTTCTTATCTTTGCTTTAGGGATACTTGTTCCAGTTTTATTAAATTTCGTTGCTTACTCGTATTTAGTTATTGTTCTTCTGGGGCTACTTTTTGCTTAGTTGTCTTAACTCATTTTGTTCTAGATTAATTAACTGTAGTTGGAGGTATAAAACCAATATCAAAAGTTACAAAAATGA
>JXCR01062970.1:172269-216410 GCA_002079205.1 Phalaenopsis hybrid cultivar | reverse complement strand
CATCATACACATGAATGAGAATAGTCCACTTGAATTTCATTAGGTATGTTGTTCTTGTGATTTCTGGCAAGCTTTCATCCACTCTGCTTTTAGAGGCCGTTGGTTGCAAATATTATGAGTGTAAAGCAAAACAAATGCATGAGTTTAAATTTTTTTAGTGTTCGATTTTAAGTACACTAAGTGTAAACCATTTGTGCGGGGGATTTGGGGTACCTCAAAATGCATATTTTTGATGAATTTAGAATTTGCCAAAATTGAACAAATTCTAAATGCAGGGAACACTCCATTTGCAACCTCACCTTCTACATGGGCGGTTGCCGCTCACCCCTCTCCTCTGTCGCCTCTACCAACCACCAACAACTCACAAGCCCGCCACCATCGTGGGAGTTAAACCCCCACTACTGCCCACAACCACTACCAACGCCAACGATAATAAGCCCGATCATCACCACCCATTGCAACTGCCACCCTCGTCATCACGGTCCACCACTCCCAACCATCAGTCATCACATTTCAGTGGGTTTGAAATATATTATAACAAATGCAAGGAAAATTTCACGCATTTTATTTTCATACACTAAAGCAACTCATGCATTTCTAAAATACATGCATTCTAATTACTCCGCATTTCTAAAATATATGCATTTTAAGAATATCTAACTAAACAGCCCATCAGAAAAATCATTTTATAGTGTCCATTAAAATTTGTATATTTCGAAATAATATATATTATACTACAATACATTTTCAACTTAAATATTACAAGTAATTTCAATCTCCTAATAACCAAAAGTAGAAGCAACAACAGAATCATGGCTTCCCCATTACTTAAGCTGGTTTATATAAGACTACTAAAAATAACCAAAACTTTTGATCATTCAAAATTGGCTGATCTCGATACTGAATTAATTTGATTTCAAGTTCCCTGCTTGCTTAGAAAAAAAAAATCTTCTCAGCTTTCAGTATGACCAACTTGAGCAAATGTAGCTTTAAACAACTTTTGACNAAGCTCCAGCCTCACATTTATGCCCTAAATCAGAGAAGTTCCAAACGAATAAGATCAGTGAAAAAACAATAGACATTAGTTATCTGAAGTTTAGTAAAATCAACTCAATTNATAAATTTCTGCGAAAGAAGCGAGTGGCTGCTGATAAGTTTGGAGAACCAAGTGTTTGGTTTGGGTTCTAGGAAAGGATACCTTTTTTGATGAAGAGGAGTCTTCAGGTGGGAGAAAGAGGGAGATGTCGCCCATGTAGTCGTCGTCCTCTTCTCCTTCTGCCATTGGTGTTGCAAGGGAGGCTCTGAAAGCAAAACTTAATGCGGCACAATTTATTCGTTTTTTCTTGAATGAGGATTTCCTCTTAAAATAGAAAAAAAATTATATAAGAGAGAGAGAAAGAAGAACAATTGATTGTGAGCGCTTAGAGAGAGCAAAATAGAAAATAATTATATTATCTTTTTTTATCTGCTTTAAATAGTTATATCGTGGATATTTTGCATGTATAAGTATGTCGTTCAATTACTTTCAGAGTACTTAACCAGCTGATTTTAGTCGGCTTCGAGTCAGCATGATTAGTTCGATCGGCTGAGCTTGGTCGGTATTGATCGGTAGGTCCATATTCATTGATGAGAAATTTTTGGGGTGTCAGTTGGATGGTCGAGGATGCCATAAAATTGGATCTTTCATTGGATTAGTTACGCACGAGCGATGGTTGATACATTTAGTCACCTTTTCTGTAATGGTCGGCTCATATGTTCTTTCGCCTCGCATATGGTCAAATGACTCTGGCTTGGGTTATCTCGCCGTCTTTTCGTCCGCCTCACGGCTTAGTCGGCTTTGGCCTTGCTGACTTGGCTCGGAAAACCTTACTCGATCAGACAAATACGCCTTATGATTTTCTGTTAGTGGGACCTCCTTCATCATACTTTTCCCTTCTAGATCGTTGGATCTAGGACTATAAATGAACCGAACATGAGCGAACAGAACTCGTGTTCATATTTGGTTCATTTGAAATTAAATCTATTTGAATTAGGCTCGTGTTCGAAATTGTTTGTAAAATTAGTATTCATGTTTGATTCGATTTGTTTGAATTTAATTTGAATTGTTTGTATTGTTCAACTAGTTCGACTTAATTGAATTGCTAGTGTTTGGTTCATGTTTAGTTTGAAATGAGCTAAATAATTTTAAGAAAATAAAATTAATTATCTATTAAAAAATTATCAAAAATAGGTGGAGATCTATTTGAGATAATATAGAATTAAAAAATGTTTTTAATAATAATTTGATATATTTTATATTTTAAATTTTTTTATCAAATATAACATAAAATTTTACTATGAATTTATTTATTTCGAACCGAAACGAAGATCGAACAATTTGTTTGTGTTCGGTTTGTTTATAATTCGAGCATAAAAAACTTGTTTGTGTTTGGTTTGCTTGTTTAACGAACGAATCGAGCGTGGACTACTTATTGAGCCAAACACGAGCTGTTTGTGAATGACGAGTTTTTTTTTGAAATCTCTAGTTAGATCTCCTTAAGACCAGTGTTGANTGGCTGCTGATAAGTTTGGAGAACCAAGTGTTTGGTTTGGGTTCTAGGGAAGGATACCTTTTTTGATGAAGAAGAGTCTTCGGGTGGGAGAAAGAGGGAGATGTCGCCCATGTAGTCGTCGTCCTCTTCTCCTTCAGCCATTGGTGTTGCAGAGGAGGATCTGAAAGCAAAACTTAATGCGGCACAATTTATATCGTTGCTTCTTGAACGAGGAATTCCTCTCAAAATAGAAAAAAAAATTATATAAGAGAGAGAGAAAGAAGAACAATTCATTGTGAGCGCTTATTCATAAAATAATTCTTTTATTTATAGAGAGCAAAATAGAAAATAATTATATTATCTTTTTTATAGGTATATCGTGGGTATTTTGCATGTGTAAGTATGTCGTTTGATTAATTTCAGAGTACTTAACCAGCTGGTCTTAGTCGGCTTCGAGTCAGCATGGTTAGTTCTATCAATTGAGCTTGGTTGGTAGGTCGGCTGATACGTTGTGACTGTCCATCCATGGTCATTGATGAGAAATTTTTTGGGCATCAATTGGATGGTTAAGGATACCATGAAACTGGATCTTTCATTGAATTGGTTACGCACGAGGGATGGTTTATACATTTAGTCACATTTTCTGTAATGGTCGACTCATATGTTCTTTCGCCTCGCATATGGTCGAATGACTCGGGCTTGGGTTATCTGGCCGTCTTTTTGTCCACCTCACGGCTCAGTAGCCGGCTTTGGTCTTGCTGACTTGGCTCGGAAAACTTTACTCGATCAGACAAATAGGCCTTATGATTTTCTATTAGTGGGACCTCCTTCATCATACTTTTCCGGTCTAGATCGTTGGATCTAGGACTATAAATGAACCGAACATGAGCGAACAGAACTCGTGTTCATATTTGGTTCGTTTTAAATTAAATCTATTTGAATTAGGCTCGTGTTCGAAATTGTTTGTGAAATGGGTGTTCATATTTGATTCGATTTGTTTGAATCTAGTTTGAATTATTCGTATGGTTCAACTAGTTCGACTTAATCGAATTGCTCGTATTCAGTTTGAAATGAGCTAAAAAATTTTAAGAAAATAAAATTAATTATCTATTAAAAAATTATCAAAAATAGGTGGAGATCTATCTGAGATAATTTAGAATTAAAAATTATTTTTTATAATAATTTGATAAATTTTATATTTTAAATTTTTTTATCAAATATAACATAAAATTTTACTATGAAATTTTATAATTATATTAATTAATTATTATTTATTTATTTCGAACCGAACACGATCGAACAATTTGTTCGTGTTCGGTTTGTTTATAATTCGAACTAAAAAAACTTATTCGTGTTTGGTTTGCTTGTTTAACGAACGAATCGAGCGCGAACTACTTATTGAGTCAAACACGAGCTANATGAAATTTTATAATTATATTAATTAATTATTATTTATTTATTTCGAACCGAACACGATCGAACAATTTGTTTGTGTTCGGTTTGTTTATAATTCGAACTAAAAAAACTTGTTCGTGTTTGGTTTGCTTGTTTAACGAACGAATCGAGCGCGAACTACTTATTGAGTCAGACACGAGCTGTTCGTGAATGACGAGTTTTTTTGAAATCTCTAGTTAGATCTCCTTAAGACAAGTGTTGGCATATTTTTTATGTACATATTTTAATTATATAATTTTCTTCTTTAAATGACACTGCAATAATAATGAGATGATTATAAAAAAAGAAACTAATATTGCTCGTCTCTCCAAATACAAGTCAAAAAATAATTTAAGTAAGAATGAGTGGTGATTTTAAAAGATTTTTTAAAGCTGATTACTAAATGGGGCTAAGAAAACTGATAAACTGAGTTTGAGCTGTTATCGCCTAACTTGAGGCTTACACCACCCATGTCTCGGTCACTTGATTAAGCCGTCGCATTGGATGGGCCGCACCTTACACTATACGTATTGACGAATCTTGTCACAATCTTTGTGGGTGATCTTATCATAGTCTTGGCGAGGAAAACTGTTCAAACTTGTTGTTAGTGTGATTTGTACCCTACACACCACAAATATTGTCACTAATGGGCATGAACTTTTATTGCCAAAGTTTGACCCATTTCAAGGTATGAGACAGATTTTTATGATGCAGTGGTATTACAGGTTGGACAATCGAGTAAGTTCCAAAAGTGTAGACCACTTTCCTTTTACTTTTTGGAAACTTGTTTGAGTGGTAAGTTTACCGAGTGTTTTGTGGCAAACTATATATATATATATATATATATTTTTTTTTCCTTTAAGTTTCATCCCTAAACTTTCTTTAGGGAGTTGCTTGTCTAGTTACATCCAGGCGGTTGAGTGGAGGTGGCCGAGCATATGTGGTCGAGTTGATGTAGTTGAATGCTGAAGATTGAGTGTCGACAGCGGTCAACTCAGTCGACTGAACTGGATCGATCATCTAGGTCGGGTTGATCGTCCCTTTGGATCGGTCATCCAGGCCATGTTGATCATCCCTCTGGTTCGGTCATCCAGGCTAAGTTGGTCGTTAAGCTGGGTCTGTCGTCCAGACTAGGTCAATTAGGACCTGGCTTGGCCAAACTGGAGCTAACCCGACCAAACTTAATCCTTAGTTATTCTCCTTGTGTTGCTCATTTTTTTTGTTAAGACGATATGATTACACTCACTTCATCTTTTAAGATATTTAATTATGATTTGTTCATAAATCATACCCAATGAATGCAGTGTAAGTAAAGAGTGATAAAGAGAACAAAATAATAATTTGTAATCCATCAGGTATTATTTATAAAATGATTCTTTTATTTATATAGGATAGGGCACAAAATGATGATAATACAATTGTGTTATCGTTTTAAAAGGGTATGAACTAAAGTATTTTTGGTATTTTACTTGCATAAACCTGTCGTCTAGCTACTTTCTGACTTGGCCGACTCAATTTAGACGGTTCCGGGTTGGCAAAATCAGTTCAGCATGCTAAACTAAGTCAATATAGGTCAACCAGCTGACACGACCTTGTTGTCGATCCTTAGTCATTGATGAGAAACTTCTAGGGCATTCCTTGGATGGTCTGAGATACAGTGGAATCAGACCTTCCCTTGGATCGGTTCCGCTCAAGGGTTGGCTGTCGCATCTGGTCAACTTTTCTTGTAACCGTCAGCTTTAATTTTCTTTCACCTCTCATTTGCTCCAATGAGTTAGGCTTGTGTTATTTGCATGTCTTTTTGTTCGCATCGTGGCTTATTTGGCTTTAACCTTACTAGCTTGGCTTAAACAACTTCACTCGATTGAACAAATAGTCCTCACGATCTTCTTTTGGCGGGCCCTCAGTCGCACTCTTCCATTTTGGACTCTTAGAACTCATTAAGACCAGTGTTGACTGACACATTTTCTATGTACAAATACATATACATAATTCTTAAAAATTTAACCCCTAGTTTTTATTTTTGTATTTACAACACATAAAATTTTTTATCTCTCATTAAAATTTTACTATCACTATTTTTTTTAAGATAAAATACTCATTTTCATGCATAAATAAAATCTTATAAATATAAAAAAAAAATCAAATTTAGGAGTTAAATATTTAATTTATATAAGAAATTTACACATATAGATAAAAGAATGGAACTTCATAAAATTATAAACGTTTTTTTATGTAAGAAATTTATAAAGATAAAAGTATAAGATATGACCAAATTAAAACAATGCAGTATATTACTCGTTAATTACAGGAGTCAATCATTTCACTGCCCTAATAGAGTAGAAAATTTGAAGCACGAATTTACGATTTGATCTAAAATAAGAGTAGTGTAAAATAAATTTCAGGCATCAATGTTCATCGTCGGTCGATAAAGTGTGTCGACATAAGTTGACAATGGTTTACAGTGATCTGGTGATGAAGGATGTCAATGTTGATTATTGGTCGAAGGAAGTGTTCGAGTGATAGTTAACTTCAATGTAATTTGACATGAGGGATGCCAATTTAGGGGTTAATTGGCAGCCAACAACCGTAGATGAGAGGATAAAAATGGTTCCTCTCTTTAATATATAAAAACAGTGAAGTTTTAAAAAAATATATAGTAGACTAAAAAATAGTTTTAGTATACACAATGTTAATTTAAATAATAATTTACACAAATATTTTAAAAATAAAACTATTTATTTCTAGCCATGCTCCGAACAACACATTACATTGAAATGAGCTAAAGTAAAATAAAAAATATACTAAAAAGAATGTTTGGGATTATCTTTTGTTTTTTTTATTTTTCATTTTTATAAAAAAGAGAAAACAAACAAAAAAATACTGTGCTTATCTGTTTTTTGTTTTGTTTTTCTCTTTTTTTTATTTTTTGGGATAACACTTCTGTTTTTTAAATATCAAATGCAGAAAAAAAAATATTTTTGTCTGTTTTAAAAACACAAAAATAANATATATTTCAAGATCAAATGAATTCCAAAAACAATAACAATAAATTAGAAAGGGAATTCCAAATATATTTAACTTTCGTACTATTCATTTTTCTTTTAACTAAAAGCCCCAATATCATTTATTTCTTATTCACAAACTATAATACTAATACTTGCAACCAAATAGCCCCAAAATAAAATTATCAAATTTAAAACAAATTTTACTTGTTTTAAATTTCCTAAGGTGATTTGAGTTTAGTATATTGTGACTTCGAAAGGCTTGGTCAAATTATAAAATGTTCATGTTTGGCTCGAACTCGAGCTGAACTTTCACGTATATGTTCATACATGACGTTAACTTATACTTGACTCATATGCGTTAATACAACATGTACTTCAATTAGTTGACAAAAAAATAAAATATTTGAATAAATACCTTTTTTTTAAATAAAACTATAAAAAATTGATTGTTTAAATCAAAACAAATAAATAATCAAGAAAATTTTGAATCATTATCCAACTACTTTGTACCAATTAAATAAGATAACATAAAAGTTGCAAGTAAACCTTTTTGTAATAATTAAAAAGAACTAAATAATAACAAATTGTTTTAATTTTTTTAAGAGAAACTTAAAATAGTTTCCAAAATTGTTAGACTGACGATTATGAACTGTGAACATGTTGAAGGATGGTGTAAGCTGGTTTTAAATCCAGGCGAAAGATGTCACACACAATAACAAGAGACATATAAATAATAACATAGCTTTTAATTTATGCAGATATCAAAAGCAAAAAATTAGAGAGCAAAATTAGTACTCAAAACGCTAAAACTTTTCGGACACATTGACATTTACAAATTAAAACTGGGACTTTAACATGCAGAACCCCTACATTATCTCAACTAAGTCGCATCCTTCATAAATTCATTATCATTTCACACTTTGGAACCTTTGAATTGGTTACTCTGAATAAGAGATGAGAGAGAAAGAGAAATTATAAGCTCAAAACGAATAAAAATGGCGTGGATCAATTTTAATCTAAAAGTTATAACAAAACTGAGTGGCAATATGTTTCTACAACAGAAGAATTTGTTCTTCCACACAGAAATAGGGTATACTCATTACTTCCAATAAATAAATCAGTGGGCTTATATGAACTAGTATAATGTAAGTGCATCACATAATGGGGCTGCACAAACAGACAAGTTTCTAGTAAAAAAGAATACTATTATTTTTTGTAGTAAAAAACGCATGAAGAGCACCTTCAAATGTCCAAATTGTTCTCTGAAGATATTTGCATCATGCACCAAAACCGCTGCTTAACAAATTGTTAATTTCGCCGATTAAATTGACTGGTCTTCCATTGAATAATGAGGACAGTGTTGATTCGCAGAGCTCCTTCAGCTCCCTTGTTTTTCTGATTGTAGCTTCCTGCATCACAAATGGGAATTCAGATCAGTATAAAAGTCAGCAGATTTGATTGTGCATCAAAGTACCTCATGTGGTAATGTGCCATCTTCCAACACTTTGATGGCCAGACTCAATAATGCAGCACAACTGCAGCAGGACTACTTGATGCTGAAGGCATTCTAGAATTAAAAGCTCCATCAAATATGCATATTTGTTTGTATATTTGTTTACCAATATTTAAAGCCTAAAGAAATCAGGCTGATTTAAATAGATTGATTTTACTTATATAAATGCTTTGGAACACTGCATGCACCTTTTTTAAGACCTGGATTCACTATTGTCAAGTAGGCATTGGCAAAAAGACTAGAGTCCAAAAAAACCAAAGGGGTTGTTACATACATGGCATTCAAAACTTACCAAATAAAATATTTCATACCCGAACTTCTATATTTACAAAAAAAGTGTATCTTCTCTAACTTCCGTTAATGATCCCGTTCGGGAATTCCATCGGGGACACCAGCTCCGGCAAGATGCTCTCAGTAGCATCCTTTCCTCTCACCAAGACTCACAAGCCACCCTCCTAGGAGCGCCCCATCCTCTCTCCATCATCTCACAGCCAAAACTCATTCTTGCCGTAGCCGCCTACATCCCGCCTGCAAAGTCAGCCCTCCAATCTGTCATTCTTCACACAGGCAGCCACCACATTGGCTTAAAAAATCTCTCAGTTACGAGTTTACATATGTACAACTAATGATTCTGAAGTTGTAATTTTAACCCGCCTCAGAGGATACACTGGAAGCCCTCTGCAACGCTTCTGGCAAATGTGCCACCACGACAGTTTTTAACTCCGGCTTGTCGCTTGCCGCCAACAGCCTTGCCAGCGACGGGCTGCTCTTCAAGGGTTACCCTGTAATCGGCCTGCAGCACCACAAGCAAGCTTCCGGCAGCTGCTCGAAGTCGCCAGAGGATGGCTTTCTCACCTCCTGCCCATGAGATCCCCGCATCAAGGGCAAGAGAAGGTTGCTGTCAAGAGCGTCTCACTGAAGCAGGCGTCCCCGATGAATTCCCCAATGGAATCATAAACGGAAGTTAGAGGAGAGGTTTTTTTTGTAAATATAGAAGTTTCAGAGTGAAATATGTTAATTGGTATGTTTTGGGTGCTATGCATGTAAAAGCCCCCAAAACAAAAAGGTTTGAAAAACAATGTTTGTTAAGGGGCTGTAAATGAAATGTATACCACTAAAAAAAATGTACTAATCAAACTAATCGTTACGTTTCAGTTGGAACTTATCAATGAATGCTCAAACAAAGTAGGATTCTTACACACCTGCTTAGGCCAGGATGATGCTAGAGTATTTTGCAGCTCTCTCCGCCTCACAGCCAAATCTTTCAAACTCTCTCTAAGCTTCTCTTCATGATGCTTCTTTTCCTCGACTGTTGACACCAATCTATCCAGAAATCTAAAGTTTTCAATAAGAAAATGATTAATATGGCATGAAAGATAATTCATCGCACTTTGAAGCACAAATTATCATGAAAAAAGCTGTTGGATATGAGAATTAGTATCAAACATAACCTTTTTGAATTAAGAATCATAATCATGTCACGAGTTTTCCTGTTTGTGAGCAATGAAATGGCCAAAGATACCTCTGATAGCAATGCCTCCACAACATCTGGAGCATATTGTTGTAGCACAATAGGAGCAACAGCCTGAACTTGATGTTGCAAAGAGGATGTCTCCTCACTTCTCATTTCCACTAGCCGTTGATTTAGAAATGATTTTAGCTGTGAATACGAATTTAGAAGAACAAATACTGGCTCAAAAGTCACTGAAGATAAATAAAATTGTTGAAACAATAATTAAAGTATCAAAAAGGATGAAAAGCAAAGATAATAATACAATAAACAAAAAAGGTAGAACGACTAAATTTTAGTTCACAGGACATGCTTTTTAGGTTGGTTCATACATCAATGGATAATGGATTGCATGAGTGGAATTGATGCAGGGTTGAATTCATCATTCACAAATTAAAATGAAGGTGGAAGATTAGACTAGTAGAGAATGAAAACATAAAATTGACTTAGTTTATTTTAAATTTTGCATGTATTATAATTTTAATCAGCTATTCCTGTAAAGAAAATTATATATTACTCCAACTACTTCAAGATTAATTCACAATGAATCAACTTATGATTGATATTGTCTCAACTCATGATTTCTATAATTTCTACAAGAAACACAATCATCCATAGCCAAATTGCCACAGAAAATATGTAACACAAATTTTCTTTAATAATCTCTTTCAATGAGGCAGAAAGTTAGCGATCAATAAAAGAATTTTTAGTTTTTATTAGTTAAGAGTTAAAAAAAAAAGAAACAGATAAGAAACAGAAAGCAAGCAGTCAACAAGTGATTGACTGACTGAACCAGTCAGCCACTCTATATAATCCAAAATGTTGTTTGCTCACATATGTGGTGCATCCCAAATTTGTCAACTAAGATTATGGACGGTACTCTGTAAGAAAGCATGTGATTATATACAAGTTTTTTAGCCACAACTTTCTGCGATAGCAGGCATTCAAATTGTAACAACAAAAATGTTGAAAACGTTGGTTTAACCCACGAAATGTTATGAAAAATACCTCAAACAAATCATCAATAATTTTATTCCTATATTCTGAATCCAAAAATTGGCTTCTCTCTTCCTCTAAAGATTGTGGTGCACTTAACACTACTGGATCAATCTGTTGAACTTCTTGGTTTGAACTTGGTGGAGCAAAATGTTCAGGTACATCCATCTGAGAATTCTCAATGCTAATATCCCAACATATCTGTGTTTCCTCAGCTCCAGAAATGCTTTTCCCTTCCAAAACATCTAGTGCTTTAATATTATCAGATACCGCACCAACATCAGTTTCAGATTCCTCCAAGTCTTTTTGAGCATCAATTATCCCCTCAAAACCAAAATCATCCCCCAAGTTTTCAGTCGGTTCAACATCCCAATCAATTTGAGTATCACCCAGAGAGATGTCCCAATCAATAAAACCAGCAGCAACATTGGTATCAGCCGATCCTTCAACTGCCATAGGAGAACCAGAACACAAATTTGATTGGTTGTGCAGAGAATTTTGGACTTCAAGGGACACGGAGACATTGAGAGAAGGGGGATTTTCAAGAAGATTCCTCAAAGCTTGGAGTACAAAAAGTGGACTGTTCTGCAATTAATAAAAAAGTGGTGTAAAAAGCTATTCGATGCATCTGTAATTAACTACAAGAAAATTTTGAGAACAATATAACATTAAAATTTTGAAAAATTATTGAAGGAACCTCTTTCTCTGTATGAGCATCTCTGCAAAAATTTGAGTAATACTCAATAGCTTTTAACATTGAATCACCATTAAGAACTTCCAATATTCTGCTGATCGTAGCAGGAAGTGATTTAGCTGTCTCCAAAAGCTCCAGCCTCACATTTATGCCCTAAATCAGAGAAGTTCCAAACGAATAAGATCAGTGAAAAAACAATAGACATTAGTTATCTGAAGTTTAGTAAAATCAACTCAATTTGATCAACAATTAAAATATAATGATGTATCACTGATTACACAATCTTTAATAAACTGACTTGCAATCCAAGCTCCTGACAAGATTCTGAATACTTCGCTGCAGAAAGAGAAGCATTCCGTTTGATTTCAACTTCCTTGCGATCTAATTCTGCTAGTTGTTGTTGAATTTTCTGCACCTGCTTTTTCTGAAAAGGACTTCACCCAATATGAAATCAGTCCATTTGGTTAAAATAGATCAATGCATTGCATTTTTTTCCTGAATTCACAAGAATAAGTGGCATACATTTCATAGTTGCAATTCTGGACAATGAACTGAGCAGCCTCTCCAAGGAACACATAATCCTTCTCATATGCTCTCACAATGTTCTCCCACACACCCTGCCAAAAGAATAATCGATTTCCTACTTAATAAAAATATAATGGAAAAATCTACAGAAAAAAAAAGGCATAAAGGTCTTACAGCAGAACCTGATAACCGCCCAAAAAAATTACGGCTTTCTGTGGTTGTACTCAGCAGGGTACTGTATATATGTTTTGCTTCCAAGAAGCCAATAGCTGTAAATGACATGAATATCACAAGAAAGAGAAATATTACAAATAGGTAAGTTAAGCATACAATTGGCTAAAAACAAAAGTTCAAAACCTATTTGCTTCGAAAGACTATCATTTGCATCATACACATGAATGAGAATAGTCCACTTGAATTTCATTAGGTATGTTGTTCTTGTGATTTCTGGCAAGCTTTCATCCACTCTGCTTTTAGAGGCCGTTGGTTGCAAATATTATGAGTGTAAAGCAAAACAAATTCATGAGTTTAAATTTTTTTAGTGTTTGATTTTAAGTATACAGAGTGTAAACCATTTGTGCGGGGGATTTGGGGTGCCTCAAAATGCATACTTTTGATGAATTTAGAATTTGCCAAAATTGAACAAATTCTAAATGCAGGGAACACTCCATTTGCAACCTCACCTTCTACATAGGCGGTTGCTGCTCACCCCTCCCCTCTGTCGCCTCTAACAACCACCAACAACTCACAAGCCCGCCACCATTGTGGGAGTTCAACCCCAACTACTACCCACAACCACTACCAACGCCAACGATAATAAGCCCGGTCATTACCACCCATTGCAACTGCCACCCTCGTCATCACGGCCCACCACTCCCAACCATCAGTCATCACATTTCAGTGGGTTTGAAATATTTCATAACAAATGCAAGGAAAATTTCATGCATTTTATTTTCATACACTAAATAACTCGTGCATTTCTAAAATACATGCATTCTAATTACTCCGCATTTCTAAAATATATGCATTTTAAGAATATCTAACTAAACAGCCCATCAGAAAAATCATTTTATAGTGTCCATTAAAATTTGTAGATTTCAAAATAATTATATTATACTACAATACATTTTCAACTGAAATATTACAAGTAATTTCAATCTCCTAATAACCAAAAGTAGAAGCAACAACAGAATCATGGCTTCCCCATTACTTAAGCTGGTTTATATAAGACTACTAAAAATAACCAAAACTTTTGAGCATTCAAAATTGGCTGATCTCGATACTGAATTAATTTGATTTCAAGTTCCCTGCTTGCTTAGGAAAACAAAATCTTCTCAACTTTCAGTATGACCAACTTGAGCAAATGTAGCTTTAAACAACTTTTGATATAGCTAAAATATGAATATAAAAGTTTATCCAAAAAAATAAACATAAATAATAAACTACAACCTAAAAGCATCGCACTCATGTTCCCCGGGCTTGATAAGTGCATCTTCATACCCAATCCCTAGTGACATTGCCATCCCCATCTCCTTTTGTGTCTCTTGTACTTAACCTCAGTGCTCATTCCCAATTCCCACACTAACACCCTAATTCTTTCACTATTTTCTTGCCACGCTTATCAAAACTTCAAGCTTGACTTCCTCAGTCAAACCTCGACGAGTCTTGCAACATCAAAATCAAAGTCCAACTCTTCCTCCTACAACAAAAAGCCTTTCCGCAATTTCAAGCTCTGCAACCACTAGAGCTCAACCTCGCCATCTAAACTTACACTTGGCTACATTTAATATACAAGCTTACTACCTCTTCATTCAACCTCACTCTTAGAAATTCCATCGTGCAAAAATGAGGGGGCAAATGTTGATGGATCATTGACTTTTGATCTAGTTGATGAGAAGACCTAGTTGTCGATTTTCAATCTAATCGTGCTTGAAAAACTTGGAGCCACTAAACATCGATCCTAGTGATGATTGAAGATATTTGCGTCATAGGTTTGCACTCTAATTGAAACTTGAAGATCTTTACGTCATTGATTTTTTATTGAACCAGAATTTGAAGACCTTTGTGCTATTGATCTTTGATTGCTTGGAGTTGTAGATCACTTCATTAATCTTCGCACACGGCCATCAAAAGGCCGTCCCTCCCTCCCTCCCTCTAAAGACAAGCCATCGTACTATCACAGAATTTTAATTGAAATATATATAATGTCAACCAAGTTGCTAAGAAAACAGGCCAAGACCTGAGTATAAATATGATGACCCTTAGTTAATCTCATGGCCCTAACAAAGCCATCTAGATACAAGAGTTAGAATACAAACTGCATTAAAAATCAAATTCTACCAATTTAGTTGCATTGTCTATAGAGCGNAGCCATCTCGATACAAGAGTTAGAATACAAACTGCATTAAAAATCAAATTCTACCAATTTAGTTGCATTGTCCATAGAGCAATGTCATAAGACGCAACATTAGTGTTACTTTGCCTATAGGGCAAGATCATACGACCCACCATTTGAGCATACTTGTCTATAGGGTGACGTGGAAAGAATCACTAATCGAATCATCTTATTCATAAGATGGGAGCATGAGACTCAACCTTATAGATTATACTAAATTCAAAATATTAGACTAATTTCAAGCACCACTTAAACACAGTTTGNTACTTTGCCTATAGGGCAAGATCATACGACCCACCATTTGAGCATACTTGTCTATAGGGTGACGTGGAAAGATTCACCAATCAAATCATCTTATTCATAAGATGGGAGCATGAGACACATCCTTATAGATTATTCTAAATTCAAAATATTAGACTAATTTCAAGCACCCCTTAAACTTAAGGTTATAACAAATATACTATAAGACATCTTCGATGAAAAAAGGTTCAAGTCCTACTGCTCCTATCAAAAGTTTAAAATGGTAGCTTAATCAATGTCTTTTATTGGGAAATCCTAGGGATAATACATGCTTGTATAAAAGCAATAAGAAAAATCATTTGGATTGACTTGCCCATTGGCGAGCTTTTAAGAACCGCCAATCAAAATGCTTTTCCTACAGAAAAATGTCATAAGGCTCACCATTCAAGACATCTTGCTGCAAGGCTCGTAAAATCCATCATTCAGATTGCCCTGCCTACAAGTTGAGGCCGGAAGACTCACCATATGGGTCATCTTGCTTATAAGATATAATAAAACTCATCTTTAAGGTCATTCTAAAATCAGAAAAAAAAGAACCAAAGTCNGGCGAGCTTTTAAGAACCGCCAATCAAAATGTTTTTCCTACAGAAAAATGTCATAAGGCTCGCCATTCAAGACATCTTGTTGCAAGGCTCGTAAAATCCATCATTCAGATTGCCATGCCTACAAGTTGAGGCCGGAAGATTCACCATATGGGTTATCTTGCTTATAAGATAGAATAAAACTCATCTTTAAGGTCATTCTAAAATCAGAAAAAAAAGAACCAAAGTCAAATTCTTATTAAATCTAGGATTATAAGTTGTAGTTCATTACACCCATCTAACATATGAAGTTGTAATTACTAATACTCAAATCAAAGTTCATAATGATAATTTGAATCAAGTTTTCTTATTGGAATCTCATTGCTCTTGAGATTGTAAGTTTGAATTTATAGGCCTTCCAATAAATATAAACCTCAATCCAATTAACTAGGCTTATACAAATCTAACAATCCATTAAACTAATTTAACTAATTTGGGCACCATACTTATTAAGGCCAATAAGACTCGTTATTAAGCCTTCCTCGTCCCCAATGTTGTGGGCATTCCAATAAATGTAAGCCTGAGCCCAATGAACTTGAACTGGTTCAGCAAACAAGCTCATATAAATAAGCTAAATTTTTAGGTCTTACATTAGATGAAAGCCCCAACCCAAACTAAGCTTGGGAAAGCTTTCATGATAAAAAACCAATCAAACCAAATTAGCCCATCAATCAAAACCAAGTTTGTCAATAAAGCTTCATACGCATATCAAACATGCTTTTTTGAGTCAAATTGAAATTTGTTAAGAACTAATGTTGGACACAACATAACCATCCCTCCTTCTAAGCAGTACCCAATTCTTTCATGGAAGAGAAAAAAAAAATTAATTAATATGAATAATAATATGACTTCACCATATAGCAAATTTAGATATGATCATTTAATAAGCATAAATGAATTGAAGTCCCCCTAGAAATCATCAATAACTCAAAATGCTTTGAGGAATGAATATTAATATGAATTTATAATGATTTGCTCATTAAATAGTTTGAAATGACTCTCTTACCAAAAGTCTAGAATTAAATGATACAATACATTGGCAAGAAAATTATGTTAATGTACATATAGAAAATTATGCACAAATTTACATTGCAAAGTTGTGATCTTTTTTTTTTTTTGTTCTATATTTCAAAATTGCAGTGGCTTTTGGCAATAAATCATTTTTTCAACAAGTTCCAACAATTGAGGCATCACCAAGAAAGTTCGTTGAAAAACTTTTGCCACAAACCTATCATGATTTCCTTCTAATATTTGGAGCTAAGCATAGTAGAAAATTTCAAATTATTATTTTTTTATAATTGTATGCAGCTAATGCAAGATATTTATATTGCTGTGATAAATAAAAAAAAATATATATATCAAGTTTATTCTTTTAAGCTTAGTATAAGTATGTAATATAAGAATTTTAGGAGAATTAGAGTTTTCACTACTATACTAATTTTTCAATAGTGCCCCCACAAGAAAAAAATTTCAACATTCACCAGTAGATACAACTGTCACCAAGTGCAAAGGATAAACTGGAAAGGTGGATGATGTACTTTACGAGAACCAATGGATAGAAATAAAACAAGTATCGAAACCTATACTTATTTTGCTTTTAAATTCTGAGGAGCCAATCCTTCATCTAGCCCCAACTTATATATCTCTTCTCTACTAATACTTCACACCTAGCCATACCTTTTTTAGATTCTTCTTCACAACTACTGCCATCTTTTCAGTTCATGATTCAGGCGACANGTGCAAAGGATAAACTGGAAAGGTGGATGATGTACTTTACGAGAACCAATGGATAGAAATAAAACAAGTATCAAGACTTATACTTATTTTGCTTTTAAATTCTGAGGAGCCAATCCTTCATCTAGCCCCACCTTATATATCTCTTCTCTACTAATACTTCACCTAGCCATACCTTTTTTAGATTCTTCTCCGCAACTATTGCCATCTTTTCAGTTCATGATTTAGGCGACAAAGACTTCTANTGACTTCTATTTAACATTATTAACAAGCTAATGCAGACAGATCTTCCTGATCATAAAAATATCATCGACGCAACAACAAATTATAAAGATTGCCTCCAAAAGATAGAAACCAAGCATCAAAATAAAACCAAAAAAGCGGTTTTACCTTCAGCGTCTAGGGTTAGGAAGAAAGGATCAAGGTCTTTGGGGAGAGAGGAGAAGGCCAAGGAGATCTTTGCCCTGATAGAGCTCATGCGTTTCCTCCAATCGCCCGCGATCCTCTTCCGATCGACTAGCCATTCTGCCGTCGCATCAAAAATTAAACCATCGTCACAAAACCGNAATGCGGTTTTACCTTCAGCGTCTAGGGTTAGGAAGAAAGGATCAAGGTCTTTGGGGAGAGAGGAGAAGGCCGAGGAGATCTTTGTCCTGATAGAGCTCATGCGTTTCCTCCAGTCGCCCGGGATCCTCTTCCGATCGACTAGCCATTCTGCCGTCGCATCAAAAATTAAACCATCGTAACAAAACCGAAAAAAAACATTTAATAAAAACTCCAAAAATGCAATTTTGAGCTGAAAACGCAGAAAAACAAATCCGAAGGGTTGTTCGACAACCTCCGAGACGACCGAAGGCGATGTCAATGGGGAGATTCTGAATCTCCTCTGTGTCCTGCATGCTTCACTGAAGAAGAAAGAAAGGAAGCAGGAACACACGCACTCTCTCTCCTTCAAGAAAAATTATTCCGATCGGGTCCCGAGGGGCTCCACCTAATTTTTTTTTTTTATATAAAAAACAAAAATAATTCTGGCAGTAGATCACGGTCAGGATCGGACACCACATGCATGCAGAGATGCATGCGGTGTCCGCACGCAATAATTCCTCACTCGTTCAATGGCTACAAAAACGTATGTATTATCGGAGTTTGAGATTTCCCATTGTGAACATTTTGAAATTAGATTAAATATCAAGATTCTAATAGTCAAATTGGACATTGAATCACAAAGAGTTTTAAGATTCAAAANTTCTGAATCTCCTCTGTGTCCTGCATGCTTCACTGAAGAAGAAAGAAAGGAAGCAGAAACACACGCACTCTCTCTCGCCAATGCCTACAAAAACGGATGTAATATCGGAGTTTGAGATTTCCCATTTATTTGTGAAGATATTGAAATATCAAGGTTCTAATAGTCAAATCGGACATTGAATCAGACCAAGAGTTTTAAGATTCAAAAGGTGAACCCATATACATTTGGAACCATTATAAATTATAAATATATTTAAAAATGACAATAAATAAGATCTACATCATTTAATCTCTATGCATTTAAATATCTAACACCTAATATTCAATTTTAATATGTTATTTTATCTATACATAAAAATTTATATTTTATCTATAAATTTAAAAAAATACAATTTCCGGTTAGGGGCCAAATCGATCATTTTTTGCCGATTCCAAGCCGGTTATGACAGATGTTGTGAAGTTGATGGAATCTGTTCGAGAGATTTTTTATGACATACCCCTTTACTTATTTGTTGTAAAACTTCTTGAGGACCGAAAGAAACGAAAACATTTCCTTACCTCGATATCGGAACGAAGGATTCCTTAATTCCAATATTTTTTAGAGATGCTGACTACCTAATTGTATTACTTTTTGTTGTCACTACTATTAGGGATTTTTTGTTTGTAATAATAATTCACACTTCTATGATAAACTATAAATTATGTCATCTACGTGGCAATTCAATATTTATGTTATAAGTATTTGTAGTACTTTTATTTTTACTCTTTTTAGCACTTACATGCGCTCNTTCCTCCAATCGCCCGGGATCCTCTTCCGATCGACTAGCCATTCTGCCGTCGCATCAAAAATTAAACCATCGAAACAAAACCGAAAAAACATTTAATAAAAACTCCAAAAAAGCAATTTTGAGCTGAAAACGCAGAAAAACAAATCCGAAGGGTTGATCGACAACCTCCAAGACGACCGAAGGCTATGTCAATGGGGAGATTCTGAATCTCCTCTGTGTCCTGCATGCTTCACTGAAGAAGAAAGAAAGGAAGCAGAAACACACGCACTCTCACTCGTTCTACGAAAATATTTGCTTAGGTAGGGTTGCTTTCTTCCAGCGTTATTGAGGGCTACAGAGGTTTATATGGGGATATACTCTACTGTACCTTCCTAATGTTTTTGTAAAATACCTGTAACTTATAAATGATTTTCGTATTTCTGTAATTTCATGAGTACAAATAAGTTATATGGATGTTACAAAGGAGTTACACGGAGGTTACAGAGGAGTATAACACTGATATAACCCCCTTGTACTCTCTGAATAACCTCTGACGTACGCAGCGCTGCGTACGTCTTATGTACGTAAATATTTTTCTTGGTTCAATGGCTACGAGAACGTATGTAATATCGGAGTTTGAGATTTCTCATTTATTTGTGAAGATATTGAAATTAGATTAAATATCAAGGTTCTAATAGCAAATCGAACATTGAATCACACCAAGAGTTTTAAGATTCAAAAGGTGAACCCAGATACAATTGGAACCATTATAAATTATAAATATATTTAAAAATGACAATAAATAAGATCTACATCATTTAATCTCTATGCATTTAAATATCTAACACCTAATATTCAATTTTAATATGTTATTTTATCTATACATGAAAAATTATATTTTATCTATAAATATAAAAAAATACAATTTCCGGAGGCATCAAATCGGCCATTTTTTGCCGATCCCAAGCCGGTTCAAACCCGACTATGACAGATGTTGTGAAGTTGATGGAATCTATTCCATAGATTTTTTATGACATACCCTATTACTTATTTGTCGTAAAACTTCTTGAGGACCGAAATAAGCGGGAACATTTTCTTACCTCGATATCGGAACGGAGGATTCCTTATCTCCAATATTTTTCAGAGATGATGACTACCTAATTGTATTACTTTTTGTTGTCACTACTATTAGGGATTTTCTGTTTATAATAATAATTCACACTTCTATGATAAACTATAGATTGTGTCATCTACATGGCATTTCAACTTTATGTTATAAGTATTTGTAGTACTTTTATTTTTACTCTTTTTAGCACTTACATGCACTTCTATAATAACATGTTCTTAATATTAAACTCTAACACACATCTTTTGAACATATGTATCTATCGAAGGAAGAGAAAATTATACAATTTGTTGAGAGAATAACGATGCTAACCTCAACTTGTCTCATGAATGAGTATCGCCAAAGAAATCTGTGTATGACCCATAGCGTGTTAACACCATCTGTGGGTGATAAATGGGCAGAAGCTCATCCAAGAAGAATTCATAGGATGTTTCGAATATCAAAACAAATTTTCTATTGTTTGCTCAATGAATTGTTGTCCAAATATGATTTGCATAAATCTTCTCGCTTCACATCCAGAGAAGTTCTAGCTAACATGTTTTTTATTCTATCACATAATGAGTTTATCTGTGCTGCTTCTGAGTGTTTCCAACACTCTACGGACACAATATGCAGGTACTACAAGATCAGGGTTAACTCTTTGGTGAAAATGTCCAACAAAGTTTTGAACTTTAAAACTTGTTTTTTTCATAAACGTGAGAAATTTATAGTGTACGAGATATATGTCGTTCTTCAAGGTATTTGTATATCTATATATTCAAACATTAGTAAAATTTAAAAAAAAAATAGTAATAATGGTCAAAAAAGTTTTTTAAAAAAGAATTGCATTGGAGCAATTGAGAACACGCATGTCGACACACGTGTTGACAATAAAGAGAAGATTTCATATATCGAAAGGTGTGGGTCAGCTTCACAAAATATTTTAATAGTGTGTGATTTCAATATGTGTTTTACATTCATAATGGCTAGTTGGACAGAAAGTGCTCACGATAACAGAATTTTCAAATTTACAACCCAGTGGCATGGATAAAAATTTTCAATGTCTCCACAAGATTAGTACATTTTAGACACCACAAGAATCTTTTTTTATTTTAGAAAGTGCACTAAAGATGTCATTATTTAGAAAATTATTACCTAGTCGATTCGAGACATCCATTGCAATAGGCTTTCTTGAAACCATTTCCCGACAACAGGCATTACCTTCCTAATCTTCCAGCCAAGTGATTAAAGGGATGAATACACTCTTCAATAAAATACACTCTTCATTGTGAAGTGTCATTGAGAGAGCATTCGATGTATTGAAGAAAAAGTGGGTAATACTCCTAGATATACCAACATAGTTCTTCAAAAAATAGTTGAAGATAACGTTGGCATTAATTTTTTGATGTCACGTACATAAAAAATCCAATTGAATGACTTGGGGGTGGTCCACTTCTCGTTCGTAGTGTCCTTCAACTCAAGGCACTCATATGAGACTTTCTGACACTTATTCAAGGCACAAAGCTAGGGTTCGTATTGCTTCGACCTTCCTTTGGAGAGTATACTATTAGGTGAATTCCTAAGACATGTTCAGTGTTAATTTTGGTGACCAAAGATCACTTTGTACCCATTTGGAGCCTCCTGTGGTCAAGGGAATGGAGCCCTTCTATGCAAGCTACAAAAAAAATTGGTTTTGGAATGCCCTATATGAGCTGTGGTCTGGGGCGACCGTCAGCGACGAATCCCTTAGTAAATGACCAATTAAGAATACAAATTTTTGAAGCTACAGGAAGATATTTCATTCTTACTTGGTCCCTCGTATCTTTCGGATTAAAGAAACCCTCTACCGGGTCATCTACGCGAAAATCAAGATTTTCAAGCCACATTGGTGCCTAGGTGTCAGCCCTAGGTGCTTAGGAACCCAAAACCACCTCTAGAGCCTAAAACATAGCTCTTAGAAAGTAAGGGCTAGCCTACTGGTGCCTAGGTGCCTAGGCACCTAGGCTAGGAGAAGCCTAGGCTTTTAGACGCCCAAACACACCTAAAAATGGTAATTTCTCGAACCAATGGAAAGTAGGGACCAGGCAGTTTCATAAAATAAATTTTATCGTTTTGAGGGTCGTCTTGACCTCAGTGTACCCCTCTTGGCAACAGAAAAGGTGGATCTCCTTGGGCTATGTGGGGATTTTCCTTGGCATGCAAAAAGATGTTCATGATACATCTTTTGAGATTTTTGGCAAAAATAGGGGGGAATTTTAGTGAGTTGGTCTTATATTTTGGCTAGGGCTCATTTTCTCAGAAACAACACTCATTTTCAAACTTGGGCTATTGGTGAGAGCTTAAGAGTGCTAGAGGGAAAACTCTATCTTCTTCCTCAAGGAGCTTAGGATTTTCTTGGAGCAAGGAAAAAGGAGAAGGAGTCTTTATCTTCCTCAAGGAGAAGCCAAGAGGTTTGGTCTTCTTCCAACTTCTTCTTCTTCTACACCTATCTTCTCCTTCTCCAGTCACTTCTTCCATCTCCGACAAACTTTCCGAGAAGCATGGCTAGGAGAGCTTCATCCTGGCTTGGGAAAAGGAGGACTCCGATGAGCTCACAATCTCTCTGCGTAAGGAGAGCGTCATCCTATGTTGGAGAAGGAGAAATCTGACGGATTTTGTAGTCTCTCTAGCGAGGAATACTTCTTCACCTCTTGGGAAAAGGAATCTGACTTCTTCATCTCTCCTACCACTAGAAGAGCTTCTTCCAGAATGAACGTCGGACTTCGATCAACCACCACGGCGGTGAGAGTCCTTAAAATTTCATTCTTTCTTTTATTATGGCACCTAGGTTTTAATGTTATAGAAGCTATTTGATATTCCTATAGGAAATCCTACAGGATAGGTGCTTTGTATTTCCCCCATGAATCCTACGAGTAAAACCCATCCTGTTTTTATAACATAAAATCCCAACACCCGGTGTCATTTTATCCCTGCATTTGAGCCGACGATTTTGTTCCCAAGAGGGAAGAGAATGAAATCCATCTTTTGGGTGTAGAGAACAGTATGTCCCATGAATTTGACATTCTCTACGTCGCGAGGAATTTTCCTTTGAAATTTCTTTGTGTCGGGCAAACAGAGGCAACCACTCGTCGTTTTATAAAAACACATTCTTTATTCCATCAATTACCCCTAAGGTTCACCCGTGAGATTAAGGCGAGCTGGATTTGTAGCCAAGAACGATCAAATCTCCATTTTTTTTGCATGTGTTCAGATTTGCATTGAGTGCATTGCATGAATTTTAAAATTGCATCAAAATATCGTATTTTGGTATTCATATTTGATTCATCTTACATTTGCTCATCGGTTCGATTGATCGTCACCGGTTTGATCACATTGAATCGACTATCTTCTGTTGATCAACTGCTCATATTAGTCAGATCGATCACTTTTGTTGACTCGAACAATTAGTCGACATCAGCTCGAGCAATCGACAACCACTGATTTGATCGATTAGACCAATTAATTTTCATCAATTGATCATTCACATCGGTCTGATTGATCACTTTCGTCGACTGGAACGATCGGCCGCCACTGGTCTGATCAATTTGATGGATCCTTTTTGTCGGCTCGACCGAGTAATCGGCGCCGACTTGATTAGTCATACTGATTCTTTTTTGTCAATCAGTCATCCACATCAGTCTGATCAATCTCTTCTGTTGATTCGAATAACCGTCCGCTACCAGCCTGATTAATTCGATTCTTTTTGTCAAATCGACTGACTGACTGTTGCCGGTCTGATCAACTCGATCGTCCCATCTTCATCGATTGGCCGCCCATGTCGACCTAATCGACCACTTTCCTCAACTCAAACAATTGAACTCCACTGGTCTAATCGTCTTGATTGACTCTATTTGAATGTTGCATCATGACATGCTTGTTTATATTGCTTGCATGAACACATTTGCACTTTGCAGCCTGTTACGTATCTATGAGCGTATGCCCACATATGCTCTTAGCAGACTTATTTGCCCTCACTTTGGCATATCACTTAGTGTCTCTATTGAAATCTCTATTTCATCATGCACCACATCCCATATGTCAGCACTTACTTTTATGCACTCTCATGTGTTGGCTTACAAAGCACCTTACATGTTCATGAATTGCATGTTTGAAGTTATGTGCATTTGGAATTTGTGTCCTCACACACTTATCCCACACATTCACACATCATGTGGGTGGATAGCTTGCCACCAAGGGTGTTTGGCGTGTAGTTCTCTCCAACGAGAATTACCTAATCTTCTCTTCTTATGTCACCACATCAGATTATCATAGGTTACCTTCCAGGTCACTGCCTCTGCGGCACACCCACCCTACAGGTCACTAACTCCAAGACACACCCACCTGTCGGGTCACTGCTTTCGTGGCACACCCACTTGCCGGGTCATTGCCTCTATGGCACACCCACCCTCCGGTTCACTGCATCTTCAACACACTCACCTTCCCTCGTGTTGCATTTGCATGTGCATTCTTTGACTATCTCTATGATGAAGCTGGCTCGTTAGCTTAGTGACCCTCCGCTAGTCGTGATGAGGTAGTGAGTATTGCATATGAAGATGTCTTGACGGGGCAAAACTAGCTACCACGCCGTGATTGGCCCGTGTATGTCATGCTAAGGTTTCAAGGGAGGCTAGTAGGTGCCACTTACGACTTATTTTAAAACATATGAAAAATTATATTTAATTTAGATATGCATCATATTTTCAAACCTATTTTGAAACTATTTACATCCCTACCTTAGACCATACATATGGTCATTTCTTTTAAAAAAAATAAGCCTCGCACTTATAAAACCTGCATCCAGTGGCACCACTTAGCATCCTTGAATCCTTAGGAAGGGGCCATATCAAGACATGTAATAGTCTTTTTGCCCGCACCAGCACACACTTAGATACTGGTTAAGACACTTACGTTTGGTTGTGTGCTAAGATAAGGACTAGGATGCTAGATAGTATTTTCGATGTCTTTGCTATAGTTTTCTGCTGGTTTGGTTGCCCTAGTCAGGCATCACATTTTGTGCTTTTGGTGTGCTTTCATGTTTACCTATTTTGAAATGTATGGTAGTATATTAAGTTATTTTTCTTATAGGGAGTCATATCTAAAACACACACTCACAGCTGTAACAGAGAGAAGCAATGTAATGATTTAGATACTAACTCTTTTCTGCAAGAGCTGCTCAGCTCCTCCCGCCAGGCATGACTCATATGTGTTGCATGTAATTGGTTTTGTTGCTAATGTTGTTTCATGCATGTCAAGTATCTTTTTTTTATTTTTCTTATGTACCTTTTAGAGTCTCTAGAAGAGTTCGTATTAGAAATAAGTTATGTGTATGGGTTCCGAGGCACCAGACAGGCGGAACCACACAACAAGGACCAGAAGCTGCAGGCTCATATCCTGTACCTTAGTTTTAAATCCCATTGATGTATGAAATTAGGACTAGGAGTGTACTCATGCCATGTTAGATTGTCTTTTTCTTTTTTAGGATATGTTGCCGACTCAACGACTTCGGTTTTTTATTATTTTATAGCTGGATTGTTTTATTTTTTTGTACTTTGCATGCTTGTATGTCAGGATTAACTCTGCTCATTTTTACTTTGTGGTTTGTCTAGGAACCACACAGTATAACTTAGACTCTCTAAGGACCTAAAGTTATAAACTTTTTCTACAAAATCCTTATAAGAATTTCAAGGCTAATTGAAATTTAGGATTAAAAGATTCAAGATTTCAAAATCTATTTTTACTTTCTACGTGGCCTTCAGACCAAATTTTAAATGGGTTGCATAGCATGACCTTCACTCAATCATAACTAATAGGGCATCCACGCTTAATACTTGAATATATACCTACATCATTTTGCATGTCTCGAGGAGAAGCCCTCGTGCTTTTTCAACCTGACCAGCCAAACATAAATTTTATACTTAGGTGCTTTTAGCACGTTTAAGGTGTTAGAGGCCTCCCCAGCCTAGAAGGGTTATAAGTTCTTTATTAGGAGCGCTTTCCAACTTTGTAGCTGAATCTTCTTTTTCATCCTTTCCAGCGACATCCTTGCCACTTTGTCTTGTATAAGTCTAACCACCTGGACCTCCCCCTTATAATCATAGAATTGAGTTTTGATTCTTCGACGATAGGGCTACCGAGGCCCACGGGAACGTCGTAGTTCACAAATTGCTAACTGGGAATCTCTCAACTTGTTTGGTCGCCTACTTTCATGAACAAAAAGACTTAACGTCCTAGTGTTTGGAATGACAACTTCTTAGTACCCTGAACCAACAACCTATAGTTGTTTAGAGATTACTTCTCCCTCGTTTGACTACCGTCGTTGAGCCTTGTCGCTCCTTTGCCCCTTTAGTTGATGTCGTTTGGCGTGCCTCACTTAGTTGACAGTTCACTGACAGTTTGAGATATGACGATTTGTCTTCTACTTATAGCTTAATTCCACCTCGGGGTGGTGGGATGTTCTCTACCAAACGACCTATTTATTTCATAGGCCCAGGTCGTAGATGAGCTGCTACCCATTAAGACCGTAAGAGATCCATGTCCGATGGCTTAACGAGAGCTCAGAAGCATCAAGAAGCTCCTATGAGATAACCATTCCTTTTGACAACCCTTGCTAGTCGTTGGTTTAAATGCAAAAACAACTCATTTGATTAAGAGCATTCTTTGTAATCAACGGGATGTAATTAACCAAGTAGGATGTCCCATTGAGAGTGCTCTAGATCTCAGAACAAGCAAACACATTTAAATACTAACAAAGAGAAGAAAACCCCAAAAATTTTATTATCATGACATGAAGGCGATCTTCATTTTAAACTTGTTGGTTATTATTGTTGTCCTTATTGTACTTACATGCTTTAAATAATTGATTACTTTTTTATTTATTAGAATATTTTACACCTTACTAATATTTTTTTTTGCTAGCAAGGCCTCTTTTTATAATTCTATTATAATTATTTTGGAAACTACAATAATTTGAACATACCACATATATAAGGGCAAAATAAAATTCTCATCATAAACTTTAACATAACAAATCTCCTAAATAAACTGCTACTTAGCCCTACCAACGCTTTCATAGTTCCTCAAAAGTTGTTTCTCCATGAAACAACTTTACAATTAGGGTTGTCAATTTGACTCCTTGTTCGTGAGCAGCTCATGTTCGGCTTGTTAGGCAGCTCACGAACAAATTTTTAAGCTCGAAAAGTAAAAGAGCCGAACACAAACAACACTTTGTTAGCTCATGTTCGGCTTGAAATGACTTGAAAAAAAATTATATACCTTTTCATATAACAATATATTACATATATTATTTATATAATAATATATTATATGTATTTATGTCTATGTTTAAATCATAAAACCTCATGTGACAATATGATTAGTGTCTTCTTTTGTATATATTTGATCCAATTCGAATCCCACACTTTACATCTAATTTTCTCAATTTTAGTTTAAGGAGTTAATTTTGAGCCGAACACGAATATTTAAATCAAGTCGAACATGAATACACTGTTCACGAGCCGATTTCGAACACGAGCCGATTTCGAACACAAGCTATTTCGAACGAGCCGAACACGAGCCAAGCCTGAGCTTGCTCAAGCTAGGCTCGTTTACAGCCCTATTTACAACTATTTCTTGGAAAAACAACAACCACCCCAAACACACCTTAATTTATATTATTTATTTATTTTGTTTTAGCAGTCAACATTTGGCCGTTAAATTCTCAGAGCAATGAGTATAACATTCAGTGTTTCTTAACCGAATTAAAAAGCTGCCCGCTTTCCATACTTGGAGCAATGAGGTCAACATACGGTATTTCTTAACCTAATTAAATAGCTGACCGGTTTACAAATCTTAACGGCGTCAGTTCATCTTGTAAATCACCATCTCCTTAGAGAACTGGTGGCTTCAGAGATCGAAGTTCAGAGCAGAAAAAAAACAAATTAGTCACTGCCACTTTCGTTGCCAGAATCCACATTAATGGTGGGTCCTCCGCTCTTGTAGCCGGCCATGGCTTCCTTGTAACGCTTCGCATCAGCACGAGCCATGGCTTCATAAGGCTCTTTCTCCTCCGCTGCATAAAAAAGAAAATTGATCACAAAGTAAGCATACAGACTAAGCCAAGAAGCAGAAGAAATTGATTGAGACTTTCCAAAAAAAAAACAAAATGATATTTACATACATACCACATATTTCTTATGTATTTAAGTATCTAAAACCTAAACTTTAATATTTACATTCATAATACTACAATCTTTAATACACATCCAAAATACAACTTTACTAACTTTTTAAATGTGAAATGCATCTTTTTTTATGCATAAGTTTATAACACCAATATAGTATAAATGTAAATATTAAACTTTAGGCGTTAGATAAACAAATTCATAAGACTTGTGTCGTATGTAAATCTTCCAAAAAAAAATTGCGTCTTGCAAATAAAATAATTTTAAATCACCGGTCATCTTCTTCCATTTCTCCCCAAGAGCTCTTCCCATATCAGTAAATGACATTCCAGGATTAGCTTTCTTCAGATTCTGAAACAAAAATTTTAAAAAAGGGTGTTTGCAAATTCATTGAAAAATTTGCGAAGGGAAGAGAATATTAAACGGCCGATTTTGAATTCTAGAGCATCACATTCCTGACTAACCTCTCTTTCAGCATTTGAAAAGAACACAAAGCCAG
Source organism: Phalaenopsis hybrid cultivar (assembly GCA_002079205.1). Classification (NCBI taxonomy): domain Eukaryota; kingdom Viridiplantae; phylum Streptophyta; class Magnoliopsida; order Asparagales; family Orchidaceae; genus Phalaenopsis; species Phalaenopsis hybrid cultivar. The sequence goes on along the minus strand of JXCR01062970.1, from coordinate 187,354 downwards.
ACATTGCTCTTTTTGGTGCGTATGGATCTTTTTTCTTCTTCGGCTTTCTCTTCTTTGAATCATCATCTCCATCTTTCGACTTCCTCTTTGAGGATGATGCTTTACTTGCAACTTCCTTTCTAATTTCTTTCTTAGAAGGTTTCTGAAAAGCACAAGATTTTGAGAAATAACTATCCTCAATATAGAAAGTAGTCAAAAGATTTAATTAAGAAAAAAAAAGTTTCAACAAGAATGATATGATTTACTTCTTTCTCGCCCCCACTTTCAGCAGCATCTGATTCCTCCTCTTCAGAAGCATCAGTTGGAGATCCACCATCATCTTTATCAGCAATAAAATCTTCATCCTGCAAGCAAAGAGGCAATCAGAAAAGTATGGCAAACCCACGTTTAAAAAGAAAGGAAGATTTACATACATACCACTCAATTCCTATGTATTTAAATATCCAGCACCAAAACTTCAATTTTACCACCTCGTGTATCCATGAAAAGGTGTATTTCACTTTTTAAATTTCAACCATTTTGACGAATGATTTGGGTGGTATAAATGTAAAAGTAAAGTTCAGGTGTTAAATATGTAAATAAATCGGAATTGAGTGGTATGTATGTAAACACCACAAAAAAAAAAGACTAAAAATGCATGTGCGGCGAAGCTGACCGGAGTAAACATAAAAAAGTTCCAAATTAGGGATTATCGAGCACTCGCCTCATCATCACTTTCCTCATCACCAGCGGCATTTTTAATCCGCTCAAGATGTGGGTCAACAGCATCATCATCATCATTATGAAGAACTGCAGCAACACCAGTGGTAACCCCTTCAACACCAAGGTTCAAGATCTTCAATCCTTTAGCACTGTAATAAGTGAAACGCTGCATGATAATCTAAGCACATTAAAATGTTGTATTTAAAGAATAAATTGACCAACCTGATAAAGTCAAAAAGGCTGTGATATTCATTTCTTTGGATATTTCCAAATAAATGTTCTTGGTCATTTTTTAGTTTTATTAGAAGATCAAAGTAGTGTGATGAAACACTAGAGCCTCCAGCACCATGTCGCTCGAATTCAACATATTCGATCTGCAAAGATTGGCATAAGAAACAAAATCAACTAAACCAAAATTCTATTTTAAGATGATGTATCACGCACAGGAATCTTTATAGAGCTGATACCTCGTCATGTAAAATGAGAGTTGGAGGTTTAGGCAAAAAGAAAAATCCCTTTTCAAGTGGATATAGCAATCCATCTTCAGCTTTAAGAGATGACTTCACAGCATAGCCATCTTGACAGCTTCGGAAGGTTCCTGGTTTAGTGACCTTGGCACCAGATAAAGCATTCAGTATTCTGGTGAACTCCTCATGAATCAGCCCCTAAAAGTGTAAAGAAAGGGTTTAGATTTACCTTTCTGAATTATCCACATAAAGTATTACTATAAGACAGAACAAAGCGAAAAGAAAAGCAGTGATTCAAACAATTAAACTGATGTGGGAGGAGATCTCGCCAAAAAACCATCAAGGCAGGAACCGATCAACTATACCAAGGAGGATTTGTTTATAAAGTAATAGGATTTACAATCCTTTAGAAAAGGAGCTTTCTCATTTGTTTCTTTATTCCTAGATATATTATTTATTTCTCTTAGATATTTGCTTTTATTATTAATTGTTTGAGGTTATGTATGCGGAGGCAAAAAATAAAACCCTATCCAAGAGGGCGAAAAAACAAGGAAGAACAACCAGATGAAAAGGAAAAAATATATGGGCAAAGAATTAAAAATAATGAGAAGGGAACATGCCTAGAAGATAACAATATCCGTTTCTACTAGCATTGTGAAACCAGAGGGCATAGCAATACCAATTATTTGTAACTTCAACCAGAATTGGGACCCACTGATGAAGAAAAGTCAACTAGTTAGATTGCTATTGCAGCGTTGCTGCAAAATATTGGTGAAGTAGGAATCGGACCCAAAAAATTTTAAGTCTGGCTCACAGCTGACCATAAGGTACCCCCAAGATTTAGACTAAGCTGCGACAGCAGTAAAAGCAACAATAATNTATATATATATATATATATAAATATATGAGAAAGTCAAATAGCTAATATATTAAATAGAAAGGATGATATAGGTAGATTGTGTGGGAGGGCTCAAATATGACATCATGCTCACACGATAATCACCACATTCAAATAATTTCAAAAGGAGAAAATACAAAAAAAAATATGTAAGAACGAAAAGAAAAAACCAAAAAGTGTCAAAATACGGAATATCAGGTAACTAGAGAGCGACCCAATTTTGTCTTGTCTCTGCCTCTAGTTATAAGGAAGGAGTCATCTAATAAATTGGTAAGATGAGTGTCATTGTCAGTAGTAACCAATGTGTCATCAATAAGTTTCCGAGCTCGAGTCGGCCTTCATTCCTCTTCTTCCTCCTGGAATAAACCTGTCATTTCTCATTCGAAGATTGGCTCACCTGATAAGTGGATTGGTCTGAAGTGTGTCGGCCATGTGTAAGGTGTTGAACATTAGAAGCAACAACTAATTGTACCAGCTGATCTTTAATTGGATTGAAGGAGCACTCGCATGTGTCTTGACATGTAAGTGGGTTTTCTTCAAGAACAGTGAGTGGTATAATCACATTTGGATTTGTACCTATAGTTTGGTGTTTTTCATCAGGAACTGCGGTGTTGGAAAGAGGATCGGGTTGCACCTTCTCAGCAGGAATAGGAGGTGATTGATCTTTAGCGGTAGCGGCCTTAGATGAGGATGCAAGCGATAATAAATAGTAGAATTATGGTCAAACATACTACAATGAGATCAATGAGAGTGTGATTTAATTTCAACATTTTGTCAATACCCGTTGTGAGTGGTGTCAATCCATACCTCATCTGAAACTGGTTGAGTGATATCTCTCTCAACTAACACACAAACCGCAGAGGGTCTAGTGACAGCAATCGTAGGACTATCAATCTAGAGATGCTTACCATAAACAGTTGTTAAGGAGTAGAGATTTTCCAAGTTGAAAAAAAGTAATTTTAACCCCGAAAATTTTATCTAAACAGGAATGATATGGGACTCTGTATATATATATGTGTGTGTGTGTAAATTTAATGCAATTTTTTTTATTTTCTTATTTCAATAATCTAGTTTGTTAGTACTTATTTATGTCATTATAAAAAACTTATTCATAACTTATATATTATTTTAGATATATTATTTTAGATGCTCTATATAATTTAGTTATATGCTAATTTGAAATTTATTCAATTGCTTATATGTCTAAATTTGTAAAATTATTATTTACTAACTTTATATGAAAAATCAAGTAAAAATTGAATTTTTTTATATTATCTAAGAAATCATGTACTCATTTGAATTATTAGATTATTCAACTAATATAAATAAGTACAAATTAAATATGGCATTAAAAAAATTTGAGCAAGCCAAATATGAACGCATATGTGAAAGTTTGGCTTAAGCTCAAACTGAACATGAACAATTTAAGATTCGACCAAGTCAAGTCCAATCCATTACATACTTGACTCGGCTCTGCTCAACTCGATTACAATCCTCGGGTCCCTCCCTACCACTCTCCCTCTCTCTTATGAAGCATATACTACATATATTGAGGTGTTATATGAGTGATTATCCCATGAAATAAATTAAATTGATCTGTCAACAACAAGAAGCCTTTATCCCACTAATTGAGGAAATTGAAATATCAAATTATTAATTTTTCACCTATTATTTATAAAGTTTCTATTAAATAAAAGTCTGAATATTTTTTTTTCCTTCTAAACTTAAAGAGTTAAATCTATCAAATCCATTTCTCCATTACAATTTAAAATCCCACAAAGACAACAAAACCTAAACACAACTTTCTTTTTAATACATTACAAGGTGATTCTATCAACTTGACTCCTCTCCTCCAAACTTGCAAAAACACCGATAAAATAAAGATGGCTTAGCTTCATCTCCCTCTTATCTTTGCTCGCTTTTTTAAAATTCCCTAGTTACTCTATCTCCCTCATTACTCATTCTTTTTGAAGACTTGAGCTTGACTTGCCTTCGTCTCCTTCACATCTTTTCTATCATCAAAACCCTAAACTTAAAGTATGTCACTTAGCTTCGTCGCAGAAAGCACACCAATTTTGTGGGGTTACCCTCTATCTTCATTAAGGCTGATGCATAAAAGAAGTCACACGTCCATGACTCTATTACAAATTCAATGTTTTACCTCCACAAATGAAATCATAAACGCTCTCTTTTTAACATCATTGAAACCAGTGCCTTATTTAATTTCAATATATGGGTGGTTGCATCTAAAAATGGACACAAAATGAAATATAAAATGAACAATCAACTCAACTGCAATTTCAGCAAATAACGGGCACTCCTCGTGACAATCATAATAAGATCATCTAAAAAAACATATAAAGTGATGTTGGGTAATGTGGAGACTAGGTCCACCGCAATTTAATTAGCTTACTAATTAAGAATCTCACATACCGCTCACCTACCTTCCCACCTACCTCTCACCTACCGCTCTCTTGGTTTCTATAAATAGTCTTTTATAGCTTGTCATAAACAAGTCAAGCAAGTCCAAGTCAAATCCTCTAAGAGAGAAAGAGAAGAAAAGGAAGAGAAAGAGAGGAAAAGGAAGAGAAAAAAATAGAGATTTTCTTGTAAACGTCGATAAAATCCTCTACAGCTCCGTCTAGGTAAGCAAATTTGTTGAACCACGTAAATCTGTGTCGTTCTTATATATTTTTGTGTGCAATTTTTCTCGTTTAATTTTTTTTTTTTATTGTCGTTGTTTTTCACAACAAATGGTATTAGAGTCGTGGTTTCGGATCTAAGGAAGAACGATCAGGGGAGACGAATTGATGTTATCAGAAATCGAGAAGTTCAATGGCACAGATTTTCGTTACTGGAGGATGCAGATAGAGGACTGTCTTTATGGAAAGAAACTTCATCTTCCGTTACTGGGAATGCGATCGGAGAAAATGGAAGAGTCTGAATGGAATCTGTTGGATCGACAGGTTCTGGGGGTTATTCGACTAACCCTGTCGAGATTCATTGCCCACAACGTCATCAAGGAGATGATGGTTGCAAATCTATTGAGGCTTTATCAGGTATGTATTAAAAGTCATCGATGAATAACAAGATGCATCTGATGAAAAAGTTATTCAAGTTGAAGATGACGGAAGGTGTGTCTTTCATTCAGCATCTGAATGATTTCAACACCATCACAAATCAATTATCGTCTGTTGAAATTGATTTTGACGATGAGATACGAGCGTTGATATTTTTGGCTTCATTGTCAAATAGCTGAGAAGCCATGAGTATGTCAGTCAGCAACTCTGTAGGTAAATCTAAGCTGAAATACGATGATATTCATGATTTAATTTTGGTTGTGGAGGTGCGCATGAAGGATTCTGACGAGGTCTCGTGTTCAAGTTCAGCGCTGAGTGTTGATTCTAGAGGGAGAACCATAGAGCTATAAAGAAATCTTGCAATATGAGAATTCGAGCAAGTGGGAGCTGACCAAGGAGGAGGAGACGGATTCCCTATCAGGAAATCGAGCTTGGGAGCTGACAAAACTTCCACCAGAAAAGAAGACATTACATAAAAAATGGGTATACCAAGTAAAGACTGTGTTTGATGGCAGTAAGAGGTACAAAACTGGACTTATTGAAAACGACTTTCAGTAGGGGCGGGATATTATTCATACAGTGAGAGTTGTAAGCAGATACAGGAATAACCTAACAAATAGTTTGGTGGTACAATGCTACGTTAATGGTGGTATGTCAATTGAGGGTGTTACTTGTGAGTGGTTGAAGTTGTGCTCAACTTCAGCTGACTTCTCGCATCAATACAGGAGTTTTGAGTTGCAGAGATGGAGGATATCATGTTTGAGGTAAAGGTCGATACAACTAGTAGATGATGCAGCTAGTGGGTGATGCAGTCAGTGTCTCGATCTCCAAGTGAGAGAATTGTTGAGAAATGTGGAGGCCCGGTCCACCGCAATTTAATTAGCTTCCTAATTAAGAATTTTACCTACTGCCCACCTACCTTCCCAACTACTGCTCACCTACCACATTTCATCTACTGCTCACATATCTCTCACCTACCACTCTCCTACCACATCTCACCTACCGCCCACCTCCCTCCCTCCTACCGCTCTTCTGATTTCTATAAATAGTCTTTTACGGCTAGTCATAAACAAGTCAAGCAAAACCAAACTAAGTCCTCTAAGAGAGAGAGAGAAAAAGAAAGAGAGAGAAAGAGAGAGAAGAAAATATAGATTTTCTTGTAAACGTCGAGGCGCGCTCGATGGTGTAATTTCTTGAAGAAATAAAATGTTCTGCAGCTCCGTGAACGTAGTCAAATTTTTCGAACCACGTAAATCTGTGTGTCGCTCTGGTGATTTTTCTGCGTGCAATTTTTCTCGTTCCATTTTTCATTTTATTGTCGTTGTTTTTCACAACAAGTGATTCTATTCAAATTCCTAAATACAACTCAGAAACCACCACATTTTGATTTCAAATGTTAACAATGGTTATGAACCAAAACAAATTTTTTCCTCCGGGCGCAAGCAAATCAAGCAAAAGAGCAAAGAGGCAATGAAACCGCATGGAAAATTTCATTTCATTGAATAAATCGGTAAGGCAAGAGAAAAATAAAATGGAATCTATGCAATAGGAAGTTCATTCAAGTACCTCCACCACATCTCTCTCTAATACCTCGAGAAAACTCACAAGGTAACAATCAAGACAGCAGAAAAACTTTAGATTGAAAAATGGAGGTGACGTTAAATGACAACAGACGTTGAGAGAGTTCNGTTTGTCGCCGCCCACCAGCCGCTGGCTCCCACAATCGCAGCCGCCGTAACTTGCCGCCTGCCACCCGCCTGCCTACAAGTAATGTTTCATGCTCCGTGGAGCAAGGAAAATATCGTATATATCATTGGCAACAGAATTTAATATTATAACGCACTTGGACCTAACATTTTTATAAAAAAAATAAATTTTTCTATAAAAAAATAAAATATACCCAATCAAATATATTTTATATTAATTGTTTTTAAAAATATATAAATCATAATAGTGCCTAATAATTTTTCTAAAAAACTAAAAACATAAAATAAAACAAAAACTAAACAAACTAAAAATAAATATAAAAAAAAATAAAAAACAGAAAATGATCCTAACAACAACCTAATTGTTTGAAAGTAATTAAAATTTAAGACAAAAAGTCATATATTTGTAAACAGATTTATTAATTGTAATATTGTTTGCAATGCATTTCAAATATTTCGGTCATCGACAGCTGACAATGACAAGCAACGACAAACATGGCCACCGCTAGCAACAACTAACATCAATGGTGGTTGGCATCGATGGTAGTCGAAGTCAGCATCAATGGCAACGATAGCCGACCAATGGCTGGAAATTGACAGTGGTGGCCAACCATGGCAAAGTAGGATGGCAAAGAGCAGATGAACAACAAAATTAACATTTCACACAAGAGGTATATTTTATATATTTCAAGATCAAATGAATTCCAAAAACAATAACAATAAATTAGAAAGGGAATTCCAAATATATTTAAATTTAGTACTATTCATTTTTCTTTTAACTACAAACCCCGATATCATTTATTTCTTATTCGGAATAATTTCATACATTGTCACACAAACATTGATATTTACAAATTAAAACTGGGACTTTAACATGCAGAACCCCTACATTATCTCTCCTAAGTCGCATCCCTCATAAATTCATTATCATTTCACACTTTGGAACCTTTGAATTGGTTACTCTGAATAAGATATGAGAAAGAAAGAGAAATTATAAGCTCAAAACGAATAAAAATGGCGTGGATCAATTTTAATCTAAAAGTTATAACAAAACTGAGTGGCAATATGTTTCTACAACAGAAGAATTTGTTCTTCCACACGAAAATAGGGTATACTCATTACTTCCAATAAATAAATCAGTGGGCTTATATGAACTAGTATAAAGTAAGTGCATCACATAACAGACAAGTTTCTAGTAAAAAAGAATACTACTATTTTTTGTAGTAAAAAACGCATGAAGAGCACCTTCAAATGCCCAAATTGTTCTCTGAAGATATTTGCATTATGCACCAACACCGCTGCTTAACAAATTGTTAATTTCGCCGATTAAATTGACTGGTCTTCCATTGAATAATGAGGACAGTGTTGATTCGCAGAGCTCCTTCAGCTCCCTTGTTTTTCTGATTGTAGCTTCCTGCATCACAAATGGGAATTCAGATCAGTATAAAAGTCAGCAGATTTGATTGTGCATCAACTAAGGTCTATTTGGGGGCGGCCGCAGCTTTTTATAGAGGTAGTTGTAAAATTGTGATGAGGAATCAGCATTTTAAAAAAATGCGGTAGGAAATAGAAATATTTTTTTTTATAAAAAGTCGGACTAGTTTTCTTACGGCCATCACACTAACAAATTTGGTTACAAAAATTAGCTTTCGACCATAAAATTTCTAAAAGAACATAGCAAGAAAGCAGTTTCTGAAATAGAACTGTGGTGACGGTCCAAAAAACAAATAGGCCGAAAGCTATCCCAAACAAATCCTGAGTACCTCATGTGGTAATGTGCCATCTTCCAACACTTTGATGGCCAGACTCAATAATGCAGCACAACTGCAGCAGGACTACTTGATGCTGAAGGCATTCTAGAATTAAGAGCTCCATCAAATATGTATATTTGTTTACCAATATTTAAAGCCTAAAGAAATCCNTCCAACCACCCCCCTCTCTCTGCCTCTGATGGCCCCCACTTTGTTGCTATCGCCATAGTCATCGTTGTCACCGCCGCTAGCTGTCAATCTCCACACGTCGTCTGTCGGTCACCACCCACGGCTGATATTAGCCCGCTCTCTGCCTCTGCCGGTCGCCGCCGCTTGTTTGTCGCTGCTCGCCAGCCAAACCCCACCCGTTGTTGCTGCCAACCTCTTGCAACCATCGCTGCCATCCGGGCCCCACAACTCACCCGTTGGCCCCCCACAACTCACCCGCTGTAACTTGCCGCCTGCCACCCGTCTGCCTACAAGTAATTTTTGATGCTCCGTGGAGCATGAAAAATATCGTATATATCATTGGCGATAGAATTTAATATTATAACGGACTTGGACCTAACATTTTTATAAAAACTATAATTTTTTTAAAAGAAAATAAAATATACCCAATCAAATATATTTTATATTAATTATTTTTAAAAATATATAAATTATAATAGTGCCTAATAATGTTTCTAAAAAACAAAAAATAAAACAAAAACTAAACAAACTAAAAATAAAAATAAAAATAAAAAATAGAAAATGATCCTAAAAACAACCTAATTGTTTGAAAGTATTTAAAATTTAAGAAAAAAAAATCATATATTTGCAAACAGATTTATTAATTGTAATATTATTTGCAATCCATTCGGTCATCGACAACTGACAATGACAAGCAACGACCAACATGGCCACCGCTAGCAACAATTAACAATCAATGGTGGTTGGCATCGATGGTAGTCGAAGCCAGCATCAATGGCAAATGACAACGATAGCCGACCAATGGCTGGAAATTGACAGTGGTGGCCAACCATGGCAAAGTAGGATGGCAAAGAGCAGCTGACAAGATGAACAACAACATTAACATTTCACACAAGCGGTATATTTGATATATTTCAAGATCAAATGAATTCCAAAAACAATAACAATGAATTAGAAAGGGAATTCCAAATATATTTAAATTTCGTGCTATTCATTTTTCTCTTAACTAAAAACCCCGATATCATTTATTTCATATGCACAATAATACTAATACTTGCAACCAAATAGTCCCAAAATAAAATTATCAAATTTAAAACAAATTTTGCTTGTTTTAAATTTCCTAAGGTGATTTGAGTCTAGTATATTGTGACTTAGACGGGCTTGGTCAAATTATAAAATGTTCATGTTTGGCTCGAATTCGAGCCGAGCTTTCACGTCTATGTTCATACATGAACTTAACTTATACTTGACTTATCTGCATTAATACAACATGAACTTCAATTAGCTGTTAAGCAAATAAAAAATTTGAATAAATACCTTTTTTTTAAATAAAACTATAAAAAATTGATTGTTTAAATCAAAACAAATAAATAATCAAATAAATTTTGAATCATTATCCAACTACTTTGTACCAATTAAATAAGAGAACATAAAAGTTGCAAGTAAACCTTCGTAATAATTAAAAAAAACTAAATAATAACAAATTGTTTTAATTTTTTTAAGAGAAACTTAAAATAGTTTCCAAAATTGTTAGACTGACGATTATGAACTGTGAACATGTTGAAGGATGGTTCAAGCTGGTTTTAAATCCAGTCGATAGATGTCACACACAATAACAAGAGATATAAATAATAACATACCTTTTATTTTATGAGGATATCAAAAGCAAATAATTAGAGTGCAAAATTAGTACTCAAAACACTAAACCTTTTCGGAATAATTTGATACATACCACCCGAAACATTGATATTCACAAATTAAAACTGGGACTTTAACATGCACAACCCTACATTATCTCTACTGAGTCGCAACCTTCATAAATTCATTATCATTTCACACATTGGAACCTTTGAATTGGTTACTCTGAATAAGAGATGAGAAAGAAAGAGAAATTATAAGCTCAAAACGAATAAAAATGGCGTGGATCAATTTTAATCTAAAACTTATAACAAAACTGAGTGGCAATATGTTTCTACAACAGAAGAATTTGTTCTTCAACACAAAAATAGGGTATGCTCATTACTTCCAATAAATAAATCAGTGGGCTTATATGAACTAGTATAATGTAAGTGCATCACATAATGGGGCTGCACAAACAGACAAGTTTCTAGTAAAAAAGAATACTATTATTTTTTGTGGTAAAAAACGCATGAAGAGCACCTTAAAATGTCCAAATTGTTCTCTGAAGATATTTGCATCATGCACCAACACCGCTGCTTAACAAATTGTTAATTTCGCCGATTAAATTGACTGGTCTTCCATTGAATAATGAGGACAGTGTTGATTCGCAGAGCTCCTTCAGCTCCCTTGTTTTTCTGATTGTAGCTTCCTGCATCACAAATGGGAATTCAGATCAGTATAAAAGTCAGCAGATTTGATTGTGCATCAACTAAGGTCTATTTGGGGCGGCTGCAGCTTTTTATAGAGGTAGTTGTAAAATTGCGATGAGGAATCAGCATTTTAAAAAATTACGGTAGGAAATAGAAATATTTTTTTTTATAAAAAGTAGGACTAATTTTCTTACGGCCATCACACTAACAAATTTGGTTGCAAAAATTAACTTTCCACCATAAAATTTCTAAAAGAACATAGCAAGAAAGCAGTTTCTGAAATAGAACTGTAGTGACCGTCCAAAAAACAAATAGGCCGACAGCTATCCCAAACAAATCCTGAGTACCTCATGTGGTAATGTGCCATCTTCCAACACTTCGATGGCCAGACTCAATAATGCACCACAACTGCAGCAGGACTACTTGATGCTGAAGGCATTCTAGAATTAAAAGCTCCATCAAATATGTATATTTGTTTGTATATTTGTTTACCAATACTTAAAGCTTAAAGAAATTTTTTCAGGCTGATTTAAATAGATTGATTTTACTTATATAAATGCTTTGGAACACTGCATGCACCTTTTTTAAGACCTGGATTCACTATTGTCAAGTAGGCATGCGCAAGAAGACTAGAGTTCAAAAAAACAAAAGGGGTTGTTACAAACATGGCATTCAAAACTTACCAATTAACATATTTCATACCCAAACTTCTATATTTACAAAAAAAGTGTATCTTCTCTAACTTCCGTTAATGATTACGTTCGGGAATTCCATCGGGGACACCAGCTCCGTCAATATGCTCTCGANAAAACTTACCAATTAACATATTTCATACCCAAACTTCTATATTTACAAAAAAAGTGTATCTTCTCTAACTTCAGTTAATGATTCCGTTCGGGAATTCCATCAGGGACACCAGCTCCGGCAAGATGCTCTTGGTAGCATCCTTTCCTCTCACCAAGACTCACAAGCCACCCTCCTAGGAGCGCCCCATCCTCTCTCCATCATCTCACAGCCAAAACTCATTCTTGCCGTAGCCGCCTACATCCCGCCTGCAAAGTCAGCCCTCCAATCTGTCATTCTTCACACAGGCAGCCACCACATTGGCTTAAAAAATCTCTCAGTTACGAGTTTATCATATGTACAACTAACGATTCTGACGTTGTAATTTTATCCCGCCTCAGAGGATACACTGGAAGCCTCCGCAACGCTTCTGGCAAATGTGCCACCGCGACAGTTGTTAACTCTGGCTTGTCGCTTGCCGCCAACAGCCTTGCCAGTGACGAGCTGCTCTTCAAGGGTTACCCTGTAATCGGCCTGCAGCACCGCAAGCAAGCTTCCGGCAGCTGCTTGAAGTCGCCAGAGGATGGCTTTCTCACCTGCTGCCCATGAAATCCCCGCATCAAGGGCAAGAGAAGGTTGCTGTCAATAGCATCTCACTGTAGCAGGCGTCCCNCACACAGGCAGCCACCACATTGGCTTAAAAAATCTCTCAGTTACGAGTTTACATATGTACAACTAATGATTCTGAAGTTGTAATTTTAACCCGCCTCAGAGGATACACTGGAAGCCCTCTGCAACGCTTCTGGCAAATGTGCCACCACGACAGTTTTTAACTCCGGCTTGTCGCTTGCCGCCAACAGCCTTGCCAGCGACGGGCTGCTCTTCAAGGGTTACCCTGTAATCGGCCTGCAGCACCACAAGCAAGCTTCCGGCAGCTGCTCGAAGTCGCCAGAGGATGGCTTTCTCACCTCCTGCCCATGAGATCCCCGCATCAAGGGCAAGAGAAGGTTGCTGTCAAGAGCGTCTCACTGAAGCAGGCGTCCCCGATGAATTCCCCAATGGAATCATAAACGGAAGTTAGAGGAGAGGTTTTTTTTGTAAATATAGAAGTTTCAGAGTGAAATATGTTAATTGGTATGTTTTGGGTGCTATGCATGTAAAAGCCCCCAAAACAAAAAGGTTTGAAAAACAATGTTTGTTAAGGGGCTGTAAATGAAATGTATACCACTAAAAAAAATGTACTAATCAAACTAATCGTTNAGAGGATGTCTTTCTCACCTCCTGCCCATGAGATCCCCGCATCAAGGGCAAGAGAAGGTTGCTGTCAAGAGCATCTCACTGAAGCAGGCGTCCGCGATGAATTCCCCAATGGAATCATTAACAGAAGTTAGAGGAGAGGTTTTTTTGTAAATATAGAAGTTTCGGTGTGAAATATGTTTATTGGTAAGTTTTGGGTGCTATGTATGTAAAAGCCCCTAAAACAAAAAGGTTTGCAAAACAAAGTTTGTTAAGGGGCTGTAAATGAAATGTATGCCACTAAAATAGATGTACTAATCAAACTAATCATCACGTTTCAGTTGGAACTTATCAATGAATGCTCAAACAAAGTAGGATTCTTACACACCTGCTTAGGCCAGGATGATGCTAGAGTATTTTGCAGCTCTCTCCGCCTCACAGCCAAATCTTTCAAACTCTCTCTAAGCTTCTCTTCATGATGCTTCTTTTCCTCGACTGTTGACACCAATCTATCCAGAAATCTAAAGTTTTCAATAAGAAGATGATTAATATGGCATGAAAGATAATTCATCGCACTTTGAAGCACAAATTATCATGAAAAAAGCTGTTGGATATGAGAATTAGTATCAAACATAACCTTTTTGAATTAAGAATCATAATCATGTCACGAGTCTTCCTGCTTGTGAGCAATGAAATGGCCAAAGATACCTCTGATAGCAATGCCTCCACAACATCTGGAGCATATTGTTGCAGCACAATAGGAGCAACAGCCTGAACTTGATGTTGCAAAGAGGATGTCTCCTCACTTCTCATTTCCACTAGCCGTTGATTTAGAAATGATTTTAGCTGTGAATACGAATTTAGAAGAACAAATACTGGCTCAAAAGTCACTGATAATAAATAAAATTGTTGAAACAATAATTAAAGTATCATAAAGGATGAAAAGCAAAGATAATAATACAATAAACAAAAAAACAGAACGACTAAATTTTATTTCACAGGACATGGTTTCTAGGTTGGTTCATACATCAATGGATAATGGATTGCATGAGTGGAATTGATGCCGGGCTGAATTCATCATTTACAAAAAATGAAGGTGGAAGATTAGACTAGTAGAGAATGAAAACACAAAATTGACTTAGTTTATTTTAAATTTTGCATGTATTATAATTTTAATCAGCTATTCCTGTAAAGAAAATTATATATTACTCCAACTACTTCAAGATTAATTCACAATGAATCAACTTATGATTGATATTGTCTCAACTCATGATTTCTATAATTTCTACAAGAAACACAATCTCCCATAGCCAAATAGCCACAGAAAATATGTAACACAAATTTTCTTTAATAATCTCTTTCAACGAGGCAGAAAGTTAGCGATCAATAAAAGAAGTTTTAATTTTTATTAGTTAAGAGTTAAAAAAAAAGAAACAGATAAGAAACAGAAAGCAAGCAGTCAACAAGTGACTGACTGACTGAACCAGTCAGCCACTCTATATAATCCAAAATGTTGTTTGCTCACATATGTGGTGCATCCCAAGTTTGTCAATTAAGATTATGGACAGTAAACTGTAAGAAAGCATGTGATTATATACAAGTTTTTTAGCCACAACTTTCTGCGATATTGAAGAGAATAAAATGTGCGCAGGCATTCAAATTGTAACAACAAAAATGTTGAAAACGTTGGTTTAACCCACGGAATGTTATGGAAAATACCTCAAATAAATCATCAATAATTTTATTCCTATATTCTGAATCCAAAAATTGGCTTCTCTCTTCCTCTAAAGATTGTGGTGCACTTAACACTACTGGATCAATCTGTTGAACTTCTTGGTTTGAACTTGGTGGAGCAAAATGTTCAGGTACATCCATCTGAGAATTCTCAATGCTAATATCCCAACATATCTGTGTTTCCTCAGCTCCAGAAATGCTTTTCCCTT
>JXCR01062970.1:137256-168715 GCA_002079205.1 Phalaenopsis hybrid cultivar | reverse complement strand
AATTCTTATTAAATCTAGGATTATAAGTTGTAGTTCATTACACCCATCTAACATATGAAGTTGTAATTACTAATACTCAAATCAAAGTTCATAATGATAATTTGAATCAAGTTTTCTTATTGGAATCTCATTGCTCTTGAGATTGTAAGTTTGAATTTATAGGCCTTCCAATAAATATAAACCTCAATCCAATTAACTAGGCTTATACAAATCTAACAAGCCATTAAACTAATTTAACTAATTTGGGCACCATAGTTATTAAGGGCAATAAGACTCGTTATTAAGCCTTCCTCGTCCCCAATATTGTGGGCATTCCAATAAATGTAAGCCCGAGCCCAATGAACTTGAACTGGTTCAGCAAACAAGCTCATATAAATAAGCTAATTTTTTAGGTCTTACATTAGATGAAAGCCCCAATCCAAACTAAGCTTGGGAAAGCTTTCATGATAAAAAACCAATAAAACCAAATTAGCCCATCAATCAAAACCAAGTTTGTCAACAAAGCTTCATACGCATATCAAACAAGCTTTTTTGAGTCAAATTGAAATTTGTTAAGAACTAATGTTTGACACGACATAACCATCACTCCTTCTAAGCAGTATCCAATTCTTTCATGGAAGAGAAAAAAAAATTAATTAATATGAATAATAATATGACTTCACCATATAGCAAATTTAGATATGCTCATTTAATAAGCATAAATGAATTGAAGTCCCCCTAGAAATCATCAATAACTCAAAATGCTTTGAGGAATGAATATTAATATGAATTTATCATGATTTGCTCATATAAATAGTTTGAAATGACTCTCTTTCCAAAAGTCTAGAATTAAATGATACAATACATTGGCAAGAAAATTATGTTAATGTACATATAGAAAATTATGCACAAATTTACATTGCAAAGTTGTGATTTTTATTTTTTTTTTGTTCTATATGTCAAAAATTGCAGTGGCTTTTGGCAATAAATCAATTTTTCAACAAGTTCCAACAATTGAGGCATCACCAAGAAAGTTCGTTGAAAGAATTTTGCCACAAACCTATCATGATTTCCTTCTAATATTTGGAGCTAAGCATAATAGAAAATTTCAAATTACTATTTTTTTTCTAATTGTATGCAGCTAATGCAAGATATTTATATTGCTGTGATAAATTTAAAACAAAATAAATCAAGTTGATTCTTTTAAGCTTAGTATAAGTATGTAATATAAGAATTTTAAGAGAATTAGAGTTTTCACTACTATACTAATTTTTCAATAGTGCCCCCACAAGAAAAAAATTTCAACATTCACCAGTAGATACAACTGTCACCAAGTGCAAAGGATAAACTGGAAAGGTGGATGATGTACTTTACGAGAACCAATGGATAGACATAAAACAAGTATCGAGACCTATACTTGTTTTGCTTTTAAATTCTGAAAAGCCAATCCTTCATCTAGCCCCACCTTTTATATCTCTTCTCTACTATTACTTCACCTAGCCACACCTTTTTTAGATTCTTCTCTACAACTATTGCCAACTTTTCAGTTCATGATTTAGGCGACATTGACTTCTATTTAACATTATTAACAAGCTAATGCAGACAGATCTTCCTGATCATAAAAATATCATCGACGCATCAACAAATTATAAAGATTGCCTTCAAAAGATAGAAACCAAGCATCAAAATAAAACCAAAAATGCGGTTTTACCTTCAGCGTCTAGGGTTAGGAAGAAAGGATCAAGGTCTTTGGGGAGAGAGGAGAAGGCCAAGGAGATCTTTGCCCTGATAGAGCTCATGCGTTTCCTCCAATCGCCCGCGATCCTCTTCCGATCGACTAGCCATTCTGCCGTCGCATCAAAAATTAAACCATCGTCACAAAACCGAAAAAACATTTAATAAAAACTCCAAAAATGCAATTTTGAGCTGAAAACGCAGAAAAACAAATCCAAAGGGTTGATCGACAACCTCCGAGACGACCGAAGGCGATGTCAATGGGGAGATTCTGAATCTCCTCTGTGTCCTGCATGCTTCACTGAAGAAGAAAGAAAGGAAGCAGGAACACACGCACTCTCTCTCCTTCAAGAAAAATTATTCCGATCGGGTCCCGAGGGGCTCCACCTAATTTTTTTTTTTTATATAAAAAACAAAAATAATTCTGGCAGTAGATCACGGTCAGGATCGGACACCACATGCATGCAGAGATGCATGCGGTGTCCGCACGCAATAATTCCTCACTCGTTCAATGGCTACAAAAACGTATGTATTATCGGAGTTTGAGATTTCCCATTGTGAACATTTTGAAATTAGATTAAATATCAAGATTCTAATAGTCAAATTGGACATTGAATCACAAAGAGTTTTAAGATTCAAAAGTGAACCCAGATACAATTGGAACCATTATAAATTATAAATATATTTAAAAATGACAATAAATAAGATCTACATCATTTAATCTCTATGCATTTAAATATCTAACACCTAATATTCAATTTTAATATGTTATTTTATCTATACATAAAAAATTATATTTTATCTATAAATATAAAAAAATACAATTTTCGGTTAGGGGTCAAATCGGTTGTTTTTTGCCGATTCCAAGCCGGTTCAAACCTGGCTATGACAGATGTTGTGAAGTTGATGGAATCCATTCCAGAGATTTTTTATGACATACCCTTTTACTTATTTGTTGTAAAACTTCTTGAGGACTGAATAAGCGGGAACATTTCCTTACCTCGATATCGGAACGGAGGATTCCTTATCTCCAATATTTTTTAGAGATGCTGACTACCTAATTGTATTACTTTTTGTTGTCACTACTATTAGAGATTTTCTGTTTGTAATAATAATTCACACTTCTATGATAAACTATAGATTGTGTCATCTACGTGACATTTCAATATTTATGTTATAATTATTTGTAGTACTTTTATTTTTACTCTTTTTAGCACTTACATGCACTTCTATAATAACATGTTCTTAATATTAAACTCTAACACACATCTTTTGAACATATGTATCTATCGAAGGAAGATAAAATTATAGAAATTGTTGAGAGAATAACGATGCTAACCTCAACTTGTCTCATGAATGAGTATTGCCAAAGAAATCCGGGTAAGACCCATACCGTGTCAACACCATCTGTGGGTGATAAATGAGTTGGTGAACTAGTAGAAGCTCATCCAAGCAGAATTCATAAGATGTTTCGAATATCAAAACAAATTTACTATTGTTTGCTGAATGAATTGTTGTCCAAATATGATTTGCATAAATCTTCTCGCTTCACATCCAGAGAAGTTCTAGCTAACATGTTTTTTATTCTATCACACAATGAGTTTATCTGTGCTGCTTCTGAGTGTTTTCAACACTCTACAGACACAATATGCAGGTACTACGAGATCAGGGTTAACTCTTTGGTGAAAATGCCCAACAACATTTTGAAACCCTTAGAACCTGTTTTTTTCACAAACAACATGAGAAATTCGTAGCGATACGAGATATATGTTGTTCTTCAAGGTATTTGTAAATCTATATAGTCAAACATTAGTAAAATTTTAAAAAAAAATTAGTAATAATTGTCAAACAAGTTTTTAAAAAAAGAATTGTATTGGAGCAATTGAGAACACGTATGTCGACACACGTTTTGGCAATAAAGAGAAAATTGCATATTTTGAAAGGTGTGGGCCTGCTTCACAAAATATTTTAATAGTGTGTGATTTCAACATGTGTTTTACATTCATAGTGGCTAGTTGGACAGAAAGTGCTCACGATAACAAACTCTTCAAATTTACAACCCAGTGGTGTGGATAAAAATGCCTCCCCAAGGTTAGTACATTTTAGACATCACAAGAATCTTTTTTTTTATTTTAGGAAGTGCACTAAAGATGTCATTATTTAGAAAAATATTACCTAGTCGATTCAAGACATCCATTGCAATAGGCTTTCTTGAAACCATTTCCCGACAACAAGTATTACCTTCCTGATCTTCCAGCCAAGTGATTAAAGGGATGAATAAACTCTTCAATAAAAGACACTCTTCATTGTAAAGTATCATTGAGAAAGCATTCAATGTATTGAAGAAGAAGTGGGTCATACTCTGAGATATACCAACATATTTCTTCAAAAAATAGGTGAAGATAGCGTTGGCATTAATTTTTTAATTTCACGTACATAAAAAATCCAATTGAACGACTCGGGGTGGTCCACTTCTCGTTTCTAGTGTCCTTCAGCTCAAGACACTCATCTGAGACTCTTTAGCACTTGTTCGGGGCACAAAGCTAGGGTTCATAATGCTTCGACCTTGTCCTGGAGAGTCTACTATTAGATGAATTCTTGAGACATGTTTAGTGTTAATTTTGGTGACCAGAGATCACTTTGTACCCATTTGGAGCCTCATGTGGTCAAGGGAATGGAGCCCTCCTATGCAAGCTACAAAAAAAATTGGTTTTGGAATGCCATATCTGAGCTGTGGTCTGGGGCGACCGTCAGCGACGAATCCCTTAGTAAATGACCAATAAAGAATACACATTTTTGAAGTTACAGGAAGATTTTTCATTCTTATTTGGTCTCTCGTATCTTACGGATTAAATAAACCCTCTGTCGGGTCATCTACGCGAAAATCAAGATTTTCAAGCCACATCGGTGCCTGGGTGCCAGCCCTAGGTGCTTAGGCACCCAAAACCACCTCTAGAGCCTGAAAACATAGCTCTCAGAAAGTAAAGGCCAGCCTAATGGTGCCTAGGTGCCCAGGCGCCTAGGCTAGGATTCAAGCTTAGGCTTTTAGACGCCTAAAATCACCTAAAAATGACCATTTCCCGAACCAATGGAAAGTAGGGACTAGTCAGTTTCAGAAAATAAATTTTCTCATTTTGGGGGTCGTCTTGACCTCAGTGTACCCCCTTGGCAACAGAAAAGGTGGATCTCCTCGGGCTATGTGGGGATTTTCCTTGGGCATGCAAAAAGATGGTCATGATACCTCTTTTGAGATTTTTGGCAAAATAGGGGGGAATTTTAGTGAGTTGGTCTTATATTTTGGCTAGGGCTCATTTTCTCAGAAACAACACTCATTTTCAGACTTGGGCTATTGGTGAGAGCTTAAGAGTGCTAGAGGGAGAACTCCATCTTCTTCCTCAAGGAGCTTAGGATTTTCTTGGAGCAAGGAAAAAGGAGGACTCTTCATCTACCTCAAGGAGAAGCCAAGAGGGTTGGTCTTCTTCCAACTTCTTCTTCTTCTTCTTCTACACCTTTCTTCTCCTTCTCCAGTCACTTCTTCCATCTCCAACAAACTTTCCGAGAAGCATGACTAGGAGAGCTTCATCCTGACTTGGGAAAAGGATGACTCTGACGAGCTCACGATCTCTCTGCGTAAGGATAGCGTCATCCTATGTTGGAGAAGGAGAAATCTGGCTGATTTTGCAGTCTCTCTGGCAAGGAAAGCTCCTTCACCTCTTGGGAAAAGGAATCTGACTTCTTCATCTCTCCTACCATTAGAAGAGCTTCTTCCAGAATGATCGTCGAACTTCGATCAACCACCACGGCGGTGAGACTCCTTAAACTTTCATTCTTTCTTTTATTATGGCACCTAAGTTTTGATGTTATAGAAGCTATTTGTATTTCTATAGGAAATCCTATAGGATAGGTGCTTTGTGTTTTCCCCGCAAATCCTACGAGTAAAACCCATCCTGTTTTTATAACATAAAATCCCAACGCCCGGGGTCATTGTATCCCCGCGTTAGAGCCGACGATTTTGTTCCCAAGTGGGAGGAGAATGAAATCCATCTTTTGGGTGTAGAGAACAGTATGTCCCATGAATTTGATATTCTCTATGTCGCGAGGACTTTTCCTGTGGAATTTCTTTGTGTCGGGAAAATAGAGGCAGCCACTCATTGTTTTATAAAAACACACACTTTGTTCCATCAATTACCCCTAAGGTTCACCCGTGAGATTAAGGCGAGCTGGATTTGTAGCCAAGAACGATCAAATCTCTATTTTTTTTTTTGCATGTGTTCATATTTGCATTAAGTGCATTGCATGAACTTTAAAATTGCATCAAAATATCATGTTTTTTCATTCATATTTGATTCATCGTACATTTTCTCATTGATTCGATTGACCGTCACCGGTTCGATCACATTGAATCGACTATCTTTTGTTGATCAACTGCTCATATCAGTCTGATCAATCACTTTTGTTGACTCGAACAATCAGTCGACATCGGCTCGAGCAATCGACAACCACCGATTCGATCAGTTAGACCAATTCTTTTTCATCAATTGATCATTCATATCAATCTGATTGATCACTTTTGTCGATTGGAACGACGGCCGCCACTGGTCCGATCAATTCAATCAACCCTTTTTGTCGGCTCGATCGATCGACCGCCACCGGCCCAATTAGTCCTACCGATTCTTTTTCGTCAATCAGTTGTCCACATAAGTCTGATCAATCACTTCTTTTGATTCGAATAATCGGCCGCTATCAGCCTAATTAATTCGATTCTTTTTGTAGAATCAACTGACTGACCATTGCCAGTCTGATCAGCTCGACCGCACCATCTTCATCGGTTGGCCGCCCATGTCGACCTAATCGACCACTTTCCTCAATTCAAACGATTGACCTCCACTGTTCCAATCATCTTGATTGACTCTATTTGAATGTTGCATCATCACATGCTTGTCTTATATTGCTTGCATGAACATATTTGCACTCTGCACCCAGTTACGTATCTATAAGCATATGCCCACATATGCTCTTAGTGGACTTCTCTGCCCTCACTTTGGCATATCACTTAGTGTCTCTCCTGACATCTCTATTTCATCATGCACCACATCCATATGTCAACACTTACATTTATGCATTCTTATGTGTTGGCTTAGAAAGCACCTTGCATGTTCATGAATTGTATGTTTGAAGTTATGTACATTTGGAATTTGTGTCCTCACACACTTATCCCACACATTCGCATATCATGTGAGTGGATAGCTTGCCAACAAGGGCGTTTGGTGTGTAGTTCTCTCCAACGAGAATTACCTAACATTCTCTTCTTATGACACCACATCAGACTGTCGTAGGTTACCTTCCAGATCACTACCTCTGCGGCACACCCACCCTACAGGTCACTAACTCCGAGGCACACCCACCTACCGGGTCACTGCTTTCTTGGCACACCCACCTGCCGGGTCACTGCCTCCATGGCACACCCACCCTCTGGTTCACTACCTCTTCGACACACTCACCTTCCCTCGTGTTGCATTTGCATGTGCATTCTTTGACTGTCTCTATGATGAAGCTGGCTCGTTAGCTTAGTAACCCTCCGCTAGTCATGATGAGGTAGTGAGTATTGCCTATGAAGATGTCTTGACGGGGCAAAACTAGCTACCACGCCGTGATTGGCACGTGTATGCCATGCTAAGGTTTCAAGGGAGGCGAATATGTGTCACTTATGACTTATTTTAAAATATATGAAAAATTATATTTTATTTATATATGCGTCATATTTTCAAACCTATTTTGAAACTATTTACATCCCTACCTTAAACCATACATAATGTCATTTTTTAAAAAAAAAAATAAGCCTCGCACTTATAAAACCCGCATCCAGTGGTACTACTTAGCATCCTTGAATCCTTAGGAAGGGGCCATATCAAGACATATAATAGTCTTTTTGCCCGCACCAGCACACACTTGGATACTGGTTAAGACACTTACGTTTGGTTGTGTGCTAAGATAAGGACTAGGATGCTAGATAGTATTTTTGATGTCCTGGCTATAGTTTTCTTCTAGTTTGGTTGCCCTAGTTAGGCATCACCTTTTGGTAGTATATTAAGTTGTTTTTCTTACAGGGAGTCATATCTAAAACACACACTCACACGTGTAACAGAGAGGAGCAATGTAATGATTTAGATACTAACTCTTTTCTGCAAGAGCTGCTCAGCTCCTCCCAGGCATGACTCATATATGTTGCATGTAGTTGGTTTTGCTGCTAATGTTGTTTCATGCATGTCAAGTATTTTTTTTTTCTTATGTACCTTTTAGAATCTCTAGAAGAGTTCGTATTAGAAATAAGTTATGTGTATGGGTTCCGAGGCACCAGACAGGCAGAATCACGCAACAAGGACCAGAAGCTGCAAGCTCATATCCCGTACCTTAGTTTTAAATCCCATTGATGTATGAAATTAGGACTAGGAGTGTACTCAAGCGATGTCAGACTGCCTTTTTCTTTTTTAAGATATGTTGCCGACCCAGCGACATCGGTCTTTTATTATTTTATACCTTGATTGTTTTATTTTTTTGTACTTTGCATGCTTGTATGCCAGGATTAACTTCGCTCATTTTTACTTTGTGGTTTGTCTAGGAACCACACAGTATAACTTAGACTCTCTAAGGACCTAAAGTTATAAACTTTTCCTACAAAATCCTTATAAGAATTTCAAGGCTAATTAAAATTTAGGATTAAGAGATTCAAGTTTTTCAAAATCTGTTTTTAGTTTCTACGTGGCCTTCAGACCAGATTTTAAATGGGTTGCATAGCATGACCTTCACCCAGTCATAACTAATAGGGCACCCACGCTTAAGACTTGAATAGATACCTACATCATTTTGCATGTCTCGGGGAGAAGCCCTCGTGCTTCTTCAACCTGACTAGCCAAACATAAATTTAATACTTAGGTGCTTGTTTAGCACGTTTAAGGTGTTAGAGGCTTCCCCAGCCTAGAAGGGTGATAAGCTCTTTATTTGGAGCGCTTTCCAAATTTGTAGTTGAATCTTCTTTCTCATCCTTTCCAGCAAAATCCTTGCCACTTTGTCGGGTATAAGTCTAACCACTTGAAGCTCCTCCTTATAATCATAGAATTGAGTTTTGATTCTTCGACCACATGGCTACCGAGGCCCCCGGGAACAACGTAGTTCACATATTGCTAACTGGGAATCTCTCAACTTGTTGGGTCGCCTACTTCATGACCAAAAAGACTTAACGTCCTAGTGTTTGGAATGACGACTTCTTAGTACCCTGAACCAACAAACTATAGTTGTTTAGAGATTACTTCTCCCTCGTTTGACTACCGTCGTTGAGCCCTGTCGCTCCTTTGCCCCTTTAGTTGATGTCGTTCGGCATGCCTCACTTAGTTGACAGTTCACTGACAGTTTGAGATACGACGATTTGTCTTCTACTTATAGCTTAATTCGACCTCGAGGCGGTGGGATGTTCCCTACCAAACGACCTATTTATTTCATAGGCCGGGGTCGTAGATGAGCTGCTACCCATTAAGATCGTGAGAGATTCACTCTCTGTCCGATGGCTTAACGAAAGCTCAAAAGACATCAAGAAGCTCCTATGAGATAACCATTCCTTTTGACAACCCTTGCTAGTCGTTACTTTAAATGAAAAAACAACTCATTTGATTAAGAACATTCTTGATAATCAACAGGATGTAATTAACCAAGTAGGATGTCCCATTGAGAGTGCTCTTGACCTCAGAACAAACAAACACATTTAAATATTTGATTTTGAGTTGTCCAACGAAGAGAAGAAAACCCCAAAAATTTGACTATCATGACATGAAGGCAATCTTCATTCTAAACTTGTTGGTTATTATTGTTGTCCTCCTTATTGTACTTTCATGCTTTAAATAATTGATTTCTTTTTTTATTTATTAGAATATTTTACACCTTACTAATATTTTTTTGCTAGCAAGACCTCTTTTTATTCTTCTATTATAATTATTCTGGAAACTACAATAATTTGAACATACCACATATACAAGGGGAAAATAGAATTCTCATCATAAACATCTCCTAAATAAACTTACTACTTATCCCTAACAGCGCTCTGATAGTTCCTCAAAAGTTGTTTCTCGATGAAACCACTTTACAATTATTTCTTGGAAAAACAACAACCGCCCCAAACACGCCTTAATTTATATTATTATTATTTTTATTATTTTTTTGTTTTAGCAGTCAACATTTGGCCGGTAAATTCTCAGAGCAATGAGTTTAACATTCAGTGTTTCTTAACCCAATTAAAAAGGTGCCCTNAGTCAACATTTGGCCGGTAAATTCTCAGAGCAATGAGTTTAACATTCAGTGTTTCTTAACCCAATTAAAAAGCTGCCCGCTTTCCATACTTAGAGCAATGAGTTCAACATACGGTATTTCTTAACCTAATTAAATAGCTGACCGGTTTACAAATCTTAACGGCGTCAGTTCATCTTGTAAATCACCATCTCTTTAGAGAACTGGTGGCTTCAGAGATAGAAGTTCAGAGCAGATAAAAACAAATTAGTCACTGCCACTTTCGTTGCCAGAATCCACATTAATGGTGGGTCCTCCGCTCTTGTAGCCGGCCATGGCTTCCTTGTAACGCTTCGCATCAGCACGAGCCATGGCTTCAAAAGGCTCTTTCTCCTCCGCTGCATAAAAATGAAAATTGATCACAAAGTGAGCATACAGACTTGAGCCAAAATGTAGAAGAAATTGATTGAAACTTTCCAANATGGCTTCAAAAGGCTCTTTCTCCTCCGCTGCATAAAAATGAAAATTGATCACAAAGTGAGCATACAGACTTAAGCCAAGATGCAGAAGAAATTGATTGAGACTTTCCNGTGGGTCCTCCGCTCTTGTAGCCGGCCATGGCTTCCTTGTAACGCTTCGCATCAGCACGAGCCATGGCTTCATAAGGCTCTTTCTCCTCCGCTGCATAAAAAAGAAAATTGATCACAAAGTAAGCATACAGACTAAGCCAAGAAGCAGAAGAAATTGATTGAGACTTTCCAAAAAAAAAACAAAATGATATTTACATACATACCACATATTTCTTATGTATTTAAGTATCTAAAACCTAAACTTTAATATTTACATTCATAATACTACAATCTTTAATACACATCCAAAATACAACTTTACTAACTTTTTAAATGTGAAATGCATCTTTTTTTATGCATAAGTTTATAACACCAATATAGTATAAATGTAAATATTAAACTTTAGGCGTTAGATAAACAAATTCATAAGACTTGTGTCGTATGTAAATCTTCCAAAAAAAAATTGCGTCTTGCAAATAAAATAATTTTAAATCACCGGTCATCTTCTTCCATTTCTCCCCAAGAGCTCTTCCCATATCAGTAAATGACATTCCAGGATTAGCTTTCTTCAGATTCTGAAACAAAAATTTTAAAAAAGGGTGTTTGCAAATTCATTGAAAAATTTGCGAAGGGAAGAGAATATTAAACGGCCGATTTTGAATTCTAGAGCATNATAACACCGATAGAGTATAAATGTAAATATTAAATTTTAGACGTTAGATATACAAATTCATAAGAATTGTGTGGTATGTAAATCTTCCAAAAAAAATTGCGTCTTGTAAATAAAATAATTTTAAATCACCAGTCATCTTCTTCCATTTCTCCCCAAGAGCTCTTCCCATATCAGTAAATGACATTCCAGGATTAGCTTTCTTCAGATTCTGAAACAAAAATTAAAAAAAAGGGTGTTTGCAAATTCATTGAAAATTTTGCGAAGGGAAGAAAATATTAAACGGCCGATTTTGAATTCCAGAGCACCACATTCCTGACTAACCTCTCTTTCAGCATTTGAAAAGAACACAAAGCCAGACATTGCTCTTTTTGGTGCGTATGGATCTTTTTTCTTCTTCGGCTTTCTCTTCTTTGAATCATCATCTCCATCTTTCGACTTCCTCTTTGAGGATGATGCTTTACTTGCAGCTTCCTTTCTAATTTCTTTCTTAGAAGGTTTCTGAAAAGCACCAGATTTTGAGAAATAACTATCCTCAATATAGAAAGTAGTCAAAAGATTTAATTAAGAAAAAAGATAGTTTCAACAAGAATGATATGATTTACTTCTTTCTCGCCCCCACTTTCAGCAGCATCTGATTCCTCCTCTTCAGAAGCATCAGTTGGAGATCCACCATCATCTTTATCAGCAATAAAATCTTCATCCTGCAAGCAAAGAGGCAATCAGAAAAGTATGGCAAACCCACGTTTAAAAAGAAAGGAAGATTTACATACATACCACTCAATTCCTATGTATTTAAATATCCAGCACCAAAACTTCAATTTTACCACCTCGTGTATCCATGNATAACACAAATAGAGTATAAATGTAAATATTAAATTTTAGACGTTAGATATACAAATTCATAAGAATTGTGTCGCATGTAAATCTTCCCAAAAAAATTGAGTCTTGTAAATAAAATAATTTCAAATCACCGGTCATCTTCTTCCATTTCTCCCCAAGAGCTCTTCCCATATCAGTAAATGACATTCCAGGATTAGCTTTCTTCAGATTCTGAAACAAAAATTTTAAAAAAGGGTGTTTGCAAATTCATTGAAAATTTTGCGAAGGGAAGAAAATATTAAACGGCCGATTTTGAATTCCAGAGCACCACATTCCTGACTAACCTCTCTTTCAGCATTTGAAAAGAACACAAAGCCAGACATTGCTCTTTTTGGTGCGTATGGATCTTTTTTCTTCTTCGGCTTTCTCTTCTTTGAATCATCATCTCCATCTTTCGACTTCCTCTTTGAGGATGATGCTTTACTTGCAACTTCCTTTCTAATTTCTTTCTTAGAAGGTTTCTGAAAAGCACCAGATTTTGAGAAATAACTATCCTCAATATAGAAAGTAGTCAAAAGATTTAATTAAGAAAAAAGATAGTTTCAACAAGAATGATATGATTTACTTCTTTCTCGCCCCCACTTTCAGCAGCATCTGATTCCTCCTCTTCAGAAGCATCAGTTGGAGATCCACCATCATCTTTATCAGCAATAAAATCTTCATCCTGCAAGCAAAGAGGCAATCAGAAAAGTATGGCAAACCCACGTTTAAAAAGAAAGGAAGATTTACATACATACCACTCAATTCCTATGTATTTAAATATCCAGCACCAAAACTTCAATTTTACCACCTCGTGTATCCATGAAAAGGTGTATTTCACTTTTTAAATTTCAACCATTTTGACGAATGATTTGGGTGGTATAAATGTAAAAGTAAAGTTCAGGTGTTAAATATGTAAATAAATCGGAATTGAGTGGTATGTATGTAAACACCACAAAAAAAAGACTACAAATGCATGTGCGGCGAAGTTGACCGGAGTAAACATAAAAAAGTTCCAAATTAGGGATTATCGAGCACTCGCCTCATCATCACTTTCCTCATCACCAGCGGCATTTTTAATCCGCTCAAGATGTGGGTCAACAGCATCATCATCATCATTATGAAGAACTGCAGCAACACCAGTGGTAACCCCTTCAACACCAAGGTTCAAGATCTTCAATCCTTTAGCACTGTAATAAGTGAAACGCTGCATGATAATCTAAGCACATTAAAATGTTGTATTTAAAGAATAAATTGACCAACCTGATAAAGTCAAAAAGGCTGTGATATTCATTTCTTTGGATATTTCCAAATAAATGTTCTTGGTCATTTTTTAGTTTTATTAGAAGATCAAAGTAGTGTGATGAAACACTAGAGCCTCCAGCACCATGTCGCTCGAATTCAACATATTCGATCTGCAAAGATTGGCATAAGAAACAAAATCAACTAAACCAAAATTCTATTTTAAGATGATGTATCACGCACAGGAATCTTTATAGAGCTGATACCTCGTCATGTAAAATGAGAGTTGGAGGTTTAGGCAAAAAGAAAAATCCCTTTTCAAGTGGATATAGCAATCCATCTTCAGCTTTAAGAGATGACTTCACAGCATAGCCATCTTGACAGCTTCGGAAGGTTCCTGGTTTAGTGACCTTGGCACCAGATAAAGCATTCAGTATTCTGGTGAACTCCTCATGAATCAGCCCCTAAAAGTGTAAAGAAAGGGTTTAGAATTACCTTTCTGAATTATCCACATAAAGTATTACTATAAGACAGAACAAATCGAAAAGAAAAGCAGTGATTCAAACAATTAAACTGATGTGGGAGGAGATCTCGCCAAAAAACCATCAAGCCAGGAACCGATCAACTATACCGAGGATTTGTTTTTAAAGTAATAGGATTTACAATCCTTTAGAAAAGGAGCTTTCTCATTTGTTTCTTTATTCCTAGATATATTATTTATTTCTCTTAGATATTTGCTTCTATTATTAATTGTTTGAGGTTATGTATGCGGAGGTGACTGCCTATCCAAGAGGGCGAAAAAACAAGGAAGAACAACCAGATGAAAAGGAAAAAATAAATGGGCAAAGAATTAAAAATAATGAGAAGGAAACATGCCTAGAAGTTAACAATATCCGTTTCTACTAGCACTGTGAAACCAGAGGGCATAGCAATACCAATTTTTGTAACTTCAACCAGAGTTGAGACCCACTGATGAGGAAAAGCCAACTAGTTAGATTGCTATTGCAGCGTTACTTCAAGATATTGGTGAAGTAGGAATCGGACCCAAAAAATTTTAAGTCTGGCTCACAGCTGACCACAAGGTACCCCCAACATTTAGACTAACCTGCGACAGCAGTAAGAACAACAATAATATTTTTGTACCACTAGGAACTGTTTTGGCAAGGATTCAACCTGAAGACAACTTTCGTTGAAAATCTAATTTCCAATAAAAATGTTGGTAATATATGGTGAAATTTTCTGTCAAAAATAATATTTATCCTTGTGCTATAGAAACAAGCAGGTCAAACAAGCCTTCCATGTGTAACTTAGCTTCCAATTTACCAAATTTATAATCCTTGAAATAAGGATCTTTGTTATTTATTTATTTATTCTAAGAATTAGGATTTGTTTCCTTTAACACATCTTTTCTTATTATTTTCTTTTTGCTTGTTCCCTTACTTAGATACTTAAAAGTTTATTTAAGCGCCTGCTAGAGCAAGGAAAAAAGCAATCAAGATTCATCCTTGAATAGAGTCCCTAAATATCCAGTGGTTGTTCCTCTTCCAATATTGTTTTTTCTCTCACAAACCTTCTCTGAGGACAAACAACATCCAAAAGGCCGCCATCAACCTCCTTGCTGAATCCAATGGCAGAAATCCATCATACAAGGGAAATTGAGGGCTGCATAGATTTCCATGAGCAAAGAGCATAGCACCTCAAAAACATTAAGTTACACGGTCAAAATAGAAAATTCTCTCCTATGGAGCTCTAAAACATGTAACTCTCGAGCGTTGCACCTTAAGGCCCTCATCAATGCTTTTTACAAAAAAATTTTGCGAGGCTTACACCTCATTTGCCTCAAATATTTGAGACAATACACCTTTTTTAACAGAACTAGAAGTAATATCAATATGCCTCAGCTATTTGCCCTCACACCTCACACATACTAAATTGCAAGAAAAAAATAAAAAAATGTACCAACAGAAATTTAAGTAGAAAAAGTTCTGACTATCAATATAATTATTATTTTAAGTGATATTTTTAAAAGCAGATGATAACTGAGATTAAAGATAATGAGAAATAGAAGAATATAGATTTGATTAATGATAAGATGCAAGATAAATAAATCATTATTTCAATGATTCTAATAAAGAAAATCGGGCGATGAGAATATTAGAGACTTTTAATTTAAAAATTCAATTGTTTATTACTTACTATATTTCTGTTAAACTCGGGAGCAGTATGATTGAAAGAAACAGATTTATATTGAACCTGATTTTTATGTTTTGATGTTTTATTATTTTGTTTTTATATTTTAGCTTACTTTAATAGTTTAACGTTAACCTAACTTATCTTATTTCATAATTTGATGCTAGATTATTATCGTGTTATTTAAATTCTCTGCAATTTGTTACTTCTTACTTAGAGTATTGTTATATTACTTTTAATGCGTTGACATGTTAGAATATTAATATGTTAGTTTTTTACTTTATAGATTATACAATATTTATTAATTTATGTAATTTTTTAAATTTGAGTCTTAAGTCTTGTCTTATGAACAAAAAAATGCCTCGGACCAATTGTGCAATTTTAATTCTTGTCCTTGAGCTTAGGTTTCATCAATGAATTTCAGAAATTCTCTGCTCCAATCTCAGTCAGACAACAACAACAAAGTTTTCAGACAAAAAATATGAGGTCATTTTTATTAGAAGGCAAACTATTTTTGTGTTAAAGTTAAATATGAGGTCATTTTTATTAGAAGGCAAACTATTTTTGTGTCAAAGTCGCGTCAAAACAGATACACGTCAATATCTCTGAACACCTCAAAGGTAGCTTACTCGTGCCATTAAACTAGGCATGAATGCCCATATGAATGATAGACTTTACTTGCACAAAATTATCCACCATATGGTCTCAATGCCAAGCCATTGCCAAATATTGACAGGATAAACCTTTTCCCAATAATACACCATTTAAACCATTAACTAAATCACTAATTAAGCCACTAAATATTTTTATCTCGTCAATTCCTACATGCAAACAAGTTCACCAAAGATCATGACTCCTCTTGTAACAATAAGAGCGTGAAAAGAAGTATAATATGCCAATTGTGTGTAAAATCTCACAAGCATATTGTGACCATTTATATATGCATGTTAAAGGCTGCCCAAGTCAATTTAGTTGAGCCAAATCTTTCTAAGTGAATTGAACAAGACAAAATAATCTATCTAGCCTACCGCTTAACACACTGCAATGGCTCAAAATGGTCCCTTAGTTCCATTCTACAAGATCAGTACATTTATACTTTTAACAACTTCCCTCTCAACAGGTATGGAAATCAAATTTCAGTATTAAACTCAATTAACAAATATTCTATACGATTATTTAACATCAACTTTATTATAGATATATACACAATATTATGTCCCATGCCCAATCATTTACAGAAGATAACACCACAAGCCTTGACTTCAAAAAGAAATGTCAGAATGGTAAAAGAGTTCAGTAACATGTAATATTCATAAGCCATGGATAAATAATTACCTTATATTGCATCTCTGTTAATTTTCCCTTAAATTTTGTTGCCAAAAGTTCCTCACTGATTGACAAGGTACCTTCAACAACACTTTCTGTCTCGAACTTTAGAAGCACGGTCAAACAAAAAAAAAATGTAGCATTAATGAAATGTTAGGGGAAATAATGAGCCAACTTCTATAGTTTTCTAAAGTTTATTTTATAAAACGGGGAAGAAAATCAAAGGTTTACCTGGACGACAATATGCGGATACAAAGTTTGCCCTTTACGGATTGGTGGATCAAGGGTAACCACAACAAAGGTATGAGGCTGATTGGACTGCAAAAGGCACACAAAACCAAAAGTAATTCATGACTTATCACATGAAAACAGTGCTACTTCATATCAAATGCATTTAGAAATTTTCACTGGAAAGATATTAAGCATCAAAGAATTACTGGGTAACATGACATCAACAACAAATTCATTCATGGGAAGGTTTGAGAACCTTAGGCAATCGAAAAATTCTAACTACACTGCTGTACTGAATTTTGAAATCATTAGCCTGCCCTTGGAGCCTCATGAATGAAAGATGAAGTTCAATGCTATAACGTCCTCTGCAAAAAATATTCAGAAAAGTTTAACGGATGGAAAGTATCGCTGTAGAGAAGAGATTTTTTAAGAAAGAAAAAAATAATTACTGGAAAAAGATACTGATCGCTGACAAAATACATTATTACCAAAGCATAGTTCTCATACCTTGGCGTTAGGATTGCAATACCATCAAATGTAACAACTGCGTCTTCACTAGATGATCCAACATCTGCCTTAGCTAATATTTTGTCTAAGAAAATCTTCAGAACCAAATGCCAATGAATCAGTGGTGGTTACTATATAATTATCAAGTTTTAGTCGTATAGTCAGCATTTGAATACCTGAGCTGGAGGATGGTTCTCATCTCCAACAAACTGAGTATTTGAATTGGGTATATGAAAACATAGATCCATCAACGAGTCTTTCTGTGATCAGAAAAGTTGTAGTTAGAAGGATACTGCAGTGTTTCCTTACAGCACATCCATAAAATACGATCAGAATGTCAACCAAAAGAAATAAAAAAAAAAATGCTCAAGAAATTACTTGGGAAGGAAATTACTTAATTCATGATTCAAAAATAGAATATGGGAAACCAATCTCTCCTTATTTACATACTTACCAAATATATTTCACCTAAATTAGTAAAGGAAACAATTATGAATAAAAAAAAGAAAAACATAAAATAGGAAGGGAATAAACTAATCAAAAGTTTCCTAACATATCTCAATCAGATCCATTGGAGGTGGGGCCCATCCCACATGAGAGAAATATAGAAAGGACTAAAATTTCTCAGATTTCCACACTCCCCCCTCAAGATGACTGAAAATGTTATAGAGATCGAGCTTGACATTGAATTATGAGAAAATGTTGAAATGAAGAGCTTCGGTAAAGACATTAGCAACTTGGTGGTGTGTCGAGAAGTAGCATAGTTGTATAACTCCCCCATTGACCTTTTCAAAGAAGAAGTGTCTATCAACTTAAATATTTTTTATCCCATCATAATATGCACATGATTCTTGCAATATTGATAGTTAATTGATTGTCACATAACATCTGTATAGTCCTATTGGAAGAATATCACAATTCTCTTAACAATTTATGAATCCAGATCCCTTCACATATCCCAAAGACAAGTGTCAAATACTTTGATTTTGCACAGCTTCTAAGAACAACTGATTTTGCACTACTTCTCTGAGTAATCAAATTTCCCCATACATGAGCAATAACCTATGGTAGATCTTCTGTTAGTGAGTTATCTTGCCCGCCTAGCATCAATGTAGTAGACTTTCGATTCTCCGTTTCTGAATTTCTCAAAAATTAATCTATAACCAAGAGTCTTCTAAAGAAACCTCAAAATCATATAAAGCATCTCCAAATGTTCTTTATTTGGACAATTCATGTGTTGGCTCATAATACTGACATAATATCTATGACACACAAACACGGGGACACAAACACGACACGACATAATACAGAGACACAAAATAATTGAAAAAAATAGAATATGGCACGTCATGGGTACCTTTTAATATTTGATTAATTATTAATATAAAATATATGTTTTTTCATTATTATTTATTAAAAACATAATGACATAAACTAGCAAGAATAAAGTTTAACTTATATTATAAAATCTCATGCTTATCAAAATTATTTTTTTTAAATTAGATACAATATGTTTCAAAAGAATTCATCCAACTTATAATTCAACCTATCTACTAAAATTTAAATAATCCTATAATTACAAAGAGGGATAACTAATACTCGGCTTTAACGAATATTGGATATACCTTCAATGCTAGATTTTGATGAATGTTAGGAGCTTCAACATGACGAGAGATGGAGTCATTTTAACTATGAGGTACAATTTAGGTTATACTTATAGTTATAATTTTCTAATTCTTGTATCCCATTTTCTCAAAATCATGTTAAGCTTACATTTGATGCGGTGATGAGGTGTGTCCCGAACATATTCGAGTATGAAAAAAATTCAGACATGTTTAGTAGTGTCGGGACACATCGGACAAGTGTTGGTGTCTGATATGTGTCTAATGCGGGTGCAACATACTTTTAAAAGTGTCAGTGCTACATAGCATAACATGCAATATCTAGCATAGTATGTGACAGATAGAAAAGTTTTCCTGCCAATATTTAGTATCTTCCACTTATCCGTAGATATAATTTCATCTTTCCTATTAGACTTCTTATTAGGTTCTATTGAAATATTAATAAGTTTGCTCCAATCATCCCTGTTTCATTTAGCATATCTAGGATGTATTTCCTCTGTGATATAACCCTTTCTTGGACCTTGCTACCTCTATGCATAGAAAATATCTCATGTTTTCTAAGTTTCAATTTCAAACTTAGCAGTTCTTTAATTTTAAGAATTTCTCTTCCACCATCAACAGTAAGAATCAGGTCATCTACATATACAATCAATGCATCAATCTTATCTCATTGAGTGTGTTTTATGAATGTGCAATCAAGTTGACTTTGAGAATATCCATTGAATTTCATAGTTTTAGCAAATCTTTCAAACCACGCCCGTTATGATTGTTTAAGCCCATAGCGAGACTTCATAGTTTGCATGAAATAAGTTTATTAGAATCATTCTCAAATCCAAGTGGTATCTTCATTTTACACATCTTTTAGATCCCCATCCAGGAAAACATTTTTTATGCAAGTTGGAGCAGTTTCTATTCCTTGTTAATTGCTGCTAAAAGAAGACCTCTGATAGTATTCAATTTGACAACTAATGCAAATGTTTCTTAATAGTAAATTCTATAAGCTTGTGTGAAAAATTTAGCAACAAGTTTGACTTTGAATCTCTCAACACTCCCATTAGTTTTGTATTTTATGTTGAACGCCTATTTGCAACCAAAAGCTTCTTATCCTGAGGAGTTTGGTAAGAGTCCACGTGTCATTATGTTTCAATGCTCGAAGCTCTTCTTCCACCAATTTTCTCCATTCTAAATTTTCCATAACCTACACTCTTGAATTGGGTATCTTGTCCAACTTTCTTTGTCAACACCAGAAGAGGAAGGGGATAACTCATAAGTAATGGGCTTCGCACCGAAATTTTAGGTAAATGTGGAATCGGGTTTTTGTTGGAGCAGTTTTGTCTTTGCAAGTTATCTTCCACCTACTCAATGTTTTTCTTCCTCCTAGCGTACACAATAAGTTCTTTGTTGTAGACTTCAAATAGGGTTTGTTATATATCCTCAAAAAGAGCAGGAGAGTCGGTTGTAAGAGTAAATGAGTTTATTGTGAAGATGGCATCCAGGGCATCCCAAAATTGATGTTCATTTGTACTCTTCCCCTGGACCTCAAATTTGGTATGGTATGATTATTTTTAAAAACTGTGACACCCTTGAAGTTGTAGTATTTTTTAATAACAGGTACACTTTAGTTTATGATTTATGATAAGGCCGGAGAGTTCAAGAGTTACTGCAGAATCTCTTATCTCTGATTCAAATTTAACCTCTTAAATACCACTTGAAGTCTTCGTCCTATACTTAGTCATTATTGATCTCATTTTGAGGTCATTACTCTTTTCTTTAGGATCCTAGAATCTAACAATAGAGCTTTCCTATTGACTATCTTAGAAAACTAGTATCGGAATTCATTCACATAGAAATTCCAGCCACTTCATATTTCTCTTGTAATGTCTTCCATTGATGATTTCAAAGCCATCGTCGTATGGTCGAGTAGTAAAGGGCTATCATGTAGAGACTCAGGAAGAAGTTCTCAATATGATTTCAAGCCCTAGAAAAACCTCTTCGGGACATTATCATCATGCATACACACAAAATGCACAAAATTCACGAAGTTGCACAAGATCGGACTAAAGTTGAGCTTAAAGGATAGGCGAAAATGTGAACGTCTCCGAACAACCTCCAATGACGAAATAGATTGCGCCAGTGCGTCCGGGACATCAATTTTAGCTAGGAAAGACACTCATATTGCTATAATTCTGCACACGAGAAAATTGCACGAAAATTGATAAATTCGTTCTATGCCAACGCGTCCTGAATGTCAAAATTACCTAAAAAGGATATTCATTTTGCGATGATTTTACGCACGAATCAAATTTTATTTTTGAAATATTAAATATTTTATATTAATATAATAATATTTATAACCCCACTTAATCCCTTCTTCCCAGTCATGGTTCGATCGAAGTCTGCCCGCCCCCCTCGTGCCCTAACTCCCGCGATCAACCACACCCAAGGCCGCACGAAGCCCAAGCTACCGCGTCTCCTCTGCCATACACGAACAGGCTCACCCTCGTCTACACGAGATGGCTCGCCCTCCTCTTCTCTCACTTGCAGCTCGCCCTCTCGATCCCCGCTCGACCGAGCGACTCTCCAACGGCGAAACTACACTTGGCCGAACCTTCCTTTCCCCTAAGCCTACTTCTCTTTCTCTCTAAATGCTTCTCTTCCTCTCTCACCACCCTATTCAGCCACCATTAGGGCTGGTAGGTGGCTGCTCCTCTCTCTTTTGCCTATAAAACCTCACTTGGGGAGGTTTTTAAAGGTGGCCGAAAATTTAAAAAAAGGTGTTGCCAAAATTTTGTCATGTTTGACACTCTTGCTGGTTGCTAGGCATTCTTGCTTGGGGCTCGGTATTCTTGTTGATTTGCTGGGCATTCTTCTTAGGTTGCTCGATACTCTTGCTAGACTACGTGTTTGACTGAGGTATAAGTGTTTTAACTGTGGTTCTGCTACCCTAAATATTTATTTCTCATGGATGTCTTTCACTTTAATGACTTAGAGAATGTACATTTGGGAAGTGCATGTACATGAATGTGTTATTCTCATCCCATTAAATCCCAGGCATGGTTTTGTAGCATGAATATTGATCCATCCCATCAAAGTTGTGATTTTCCTGAAGAATTTTGGGACTGCAAAAAGAAAATTACATATTTACATTTTTTTTTATATACCAAAGGAAACAAAACAGAAAAGGAAGAAAATGTCTTTTTTTTTTTAGTGTTCTAAATGACCATCTTATGTTACTTGATTCTAGAGCAAAGAAGGTTCTTACCTGGCTTGCTAACCTTTCCACGAATCAAGTACTAAAGATGGAAAATGTTGGTATAACATCTCCATATGTAGACAATTCAACTGTGTTTTTATTTTTTTTTTTTGCAAACAATCTTATTCTTACCATGAGATATTTCTAGCATTTGGTCTATTTGCTTTGCAAAATCTGAGATCTATTTGTTGTTTATTTGCAAAATCTGAAATTTTTGAATGGTTTATTTGCAAAATCTGAATTCTATTGATTGTATTTTTGCAAAATCTGAAATCTTAGAATGGTTTATGTGCAAAAATCTGAAATGCATGATAAATGGAAGTTTGGAAGCTTTAGTTGTTGCTCTTCGATGATATTTGTCTATTTGGAACAAATGCTATAAATGAAATGTTGAAACTCTTTATTCTTGTTCAAGCAAATGATGGAATCCGTTTCAATGCTGAGACATGTTAGCTTTAGGAATTCAATTATATATATATTTTTTTTCTATTACATGTTCTTATTCGAAGCATATGCTGGGTGCAAGAAATTTTTTAGGCTTAAAGCTTTACAAAATCTGAGTTTTATAGCTATGTTCTAGCCCATTTATTGGGCTCGATTTAACTCTTTTCGAGTTGCATTTTTGGCTTGAATATTGTTCTGTTTTTGCCCCTCTAGCCAGGCTCGGTGTACCTGTCATGGTCCTTTTTTTTTGTTCTTTTGAGAGTCTCGGTTTTGGCCTGGTTTTGCATGAGATTTGGCTTGGTATGCCCCTTTGCTGGGCTCGATTTGACTCTTTTACTGATCTAAATTTTCCATCGAATGTTCTATTTTTGTTTTAACCCATTTGGTAGGCTCGGTAATGCTGGAATTCTGCTCTATTTGGCTTGGAATAGTGCTTTTGCTGGGTTCGATTTAACTCTTATGTTGGGTTCATTTTTTGCCTGAGATCAGGCTCGGTTTCACCTGGAATTTGGCTTGTTTCGGTTCTTTTTCCGGGTTAGGTTTTACTTGGAATTTTTGTTCTATATTTCGCCCCCTCTGTTAGGCTCGTTTTGGTTAAGATGTGGCTATGTTTTTGCCCTTTTGTTGGGCTCGGTTTTAGTTCCCCTTAGCTGCCCCTATTCGAATACAGGTGGAAGCCTATTCTAATGATTAAAAAAATTGGTTTGGGGTTTGGTTTTGGCTCCTTGTAATTGCTGCCCTTACCCATGAGATTGAAGTGTTGGTTGTCCTTCTGCTGCCCTTACCCGAGAGTTTGAAGTGTGGGTTGTCCTTTTTTGTTGTTCCTACCCGTGAGTTTAAATGGTGGTGGTCTTCTTCTTGCTGCCTTGGCCGTGAACCTTGTCTTGTGATTTCTTTAGGTGATAAGTTGGGCTGATGGTCTTCTTCTTGTTGCCCCTGGCCCCTGGCCGTGAGCCTTACCTTATGACTTCTTTATATGGTAAGTTGGTGATGGTGGCTGCCCCTCTACTGCCCCTAGCCGTGAGCACTTATATGGTTTTATTTAGATGATTTTGTGCTTATATAACATGGAAAGCTTTTGGTTGGAGTTGGAATTGAATGGTTTTAATATTGACATGATCTTTGGAAATTTAAAAGGTTGCCGTCCCTGGATTATTTTCCTTTATTTGATTTGTGAAATATGAAAGGCTTTTAGAACTTCATTTCGGGAAATCATAAAGTTGGTATAAATCGGATTCATGAAAGGATTTGAAAACTCATAAAATTGTCATTTGGGAAGAGTTTGGCAGTTTGACATTAAGGTTTGGATAACATAAATGCCACATTTCGGTTCAGGCTGGGGTGTGTGAGTACATATAGGTGGAGTCGTGGATGCAATTGTCACATTAGTTTTGAGCCTATTTCGACCTGTTCGAAACAAAATTTGGAAAGAAAACCCTTCTTGGGTTGATCCAATAATAAAATTTGAGAAAATAATATCCTCTTGATTGATTCAAAGATCTTGAGCTCTCTTTTTCAGATCATTTCGTCACAATTTTTCGAGGGTTGTTTTACCCTTCATACTTTCGATCTTTTAGATGGATCAGTTCCTCATCTCTCATCCTCATTTTTATTTATTTTTTTTATTTGCTTCTTGGTTCATTTTTCAGTGTTTATGTATGACACATAAGTGTCCATATATAGTCTTTTGTTATATATGAAACCATCAATCAAGGTCGCAAGTACATCGGTTTTGTTTTGGGGCTTAGGGCGATGATGACAAAAGCATGCCGATGGTAGAGCAGAATGATATTCCATCATACGACATCACGACCCAACTCTGGGATCTAATAAATTGTAGAATGATAGTATCATTCACCGACACAAGACTAGCGGGGAACTCGTACCTTCTTAGGTTGTTGGCGGTCCTACGCCCGACGGCATAATCGACTCGTGGACAATCGTAATTTTTCAAAAAACTGATAAGAACAGAATATGATAAGAATAGATACAATGTTTAATAAAAAATATTTTACTACAAAATTGATATAACTTCATTTTTGTATGTCTGAAATTCATATGCATGCTAAAATATAAAATTTTTAAAATGTCCTATAACTTGGTTGTCGATTTGTTGATTGCCGATACCGGGCTAAGGAGTACTCTCCTAAGTTAAGTTTAGTAGGACACCCTTCTAGTTGAGTGGCGGGCTCTATACATCCAGGTGACCGATAGTAGCCTTCAACGTCCCTCGAGTACAAAAATATTATATTTGAGCCTAGCCCCGATCAGAGTGCTTGCGGTCCCCTCTTTTCGGATTTTTCGTATGTTTTATTGGAATTTTTGGATAAAGCACTCGTGGTCCTTTTTCCGGAATCTTCCCGAGATTTTGATAATTTTCTTGAAATTGTCATTTGTCGATTTTCCCGAGTTTTCTGTCGTGAGTTATTTGTCGATTTTTATCGAGTTTTTCGTCGTGGGTCATTTGCCGATTTTCTCGAGTTTTTCAAACAATGTTTCTTTTGTTTATACAGTGTATACCAGCTCGCTTAAAGGAGCAAACATTCCAGATATACATGTTTGAGTTACATTACAACATTTTACTTCACAGCATATTGTACCGTTCTTTCTCATCTATGCTGCATATTCTACTGTTCTTTTCTTGTTACACTGAATGTTTTATTGTTCTGATACACATTATACCTCAAGATAGGAGGCCAGTAATTGGTTACATAGGAGGTACCTAGTAGCAGATCGTTGACTAAACAATTACATGTACCTTTAAAATTAATATCGGACTAGAAGGTGCTACGACACGGAGCTCGGAGTGAACACCGTGAGCAGCACGATGAGGAACAACTTCAAAATGAATCTGCAACGTCAAAACAAATTCATATCACTAAACACTTTCCTTAGTTTAAATAACACATAGGATTTCGAGGTGGTTTGCCTAGCGCAACGTAAACCCTCACATATCACTCTTAGGCTTTTACATAACCCTGTTGTGCAATTATAAGTCCTAACACTTTATGATTATGAGGTTATTGTACGATACAATTTAAATCGTCCTATCTTTTTAGGCAATTTGCACGATCAGATATCGTGCGAATATAAGTCCTAAATTCTAAATAAATTGCAGGATTAAACATTGAATAACATTATTTCAAAAATACAAAGTCAAACAATAGGATAGTTGGGAGGTCACCAGGGTTCTCCCTGAATATGTGATATCCCCTACTCTTCGCTCATTTGGATTCCTTAAAATAACTATTCATATTTGAGGCACTCCCGTTTGATTTTCCCGTGTTCAATCTTGGAAACCTAAACTTTGAAATCTGAAAGGTAAAACCACTGATCTTAATCGAAAGTTTTCTTAAGTGGCTCCGGTCATTTAAAATGTAATTAACTATAGGGATTTTCCTCAATAGGGAACTTGGAACCTAGGTAAAAAAAAACTTTATATAATCCTTATATTAGATAGAAGAATTTGTCGGTCATACATAAAAAGGTTTTGCAGACCAAACGGATGTCACGAACTCCTTAGTTTATGTAGTTGAGCCTACTGTCAGGTGGTATGTTTATCCTTCCGGATAATGTATTACTTGTGGTATCGCACTCAGTCATTCAAACCATTCAATATGTGAGACTCGTTTGGTCTCATCTGTTTTTAAATTAAAATGTTACTTTCAAAATTATATTTACATTAAAACTATTTTCATATTTTACAAAAAAATCTTTCTCTTAAAAAAAAAAAAATGGCCGACAATCATCAACCTTATGAATCTTTAGGGGAGCCTAGTTGACTACAACGGAAAGAGTTGTTGGTTGTCGCTCCTGTATACCATTCCTTGCAGTTATTTGTGCGGCTTGCTTCACCTATTGTTGTTCCACATATCCTGTTTCTGCAGCCTGCTAGGAGGAAGGGAATGGGTAAGATCCAGGGATGATGATTTCCACTAGAAGGAGAATGTGATTCCCCTGGAGAAGAGGAAGTGGTTTGCTTGTTGTTTCCTGCACCTGGAAGAAGTTCCGTCCGAAGGAGAGCCATCACCTAGAAGTTTCAGCTGCAGGGAGGAATTCAAGCGTCATAGAGCGGTTTCTGACTCCAGCAGGGAGGAGCATCGGCTCTGGCTTGAACTAAGTCGGAAGCTGGAGGAGTTTCTGACCCTAGTAAAAAGGAGTTCTAACGGCTTTGGAAAGTGGTTGGAAGGCTAAGGCAAGATTCTATGGCTCTGACCATGTAGACATTACTTAATTCATCATTCACAAATAGGGTACATATATATACATATATATATATAGAAAAATTAATCCCTCCTTAATTGTAAGCTTACAAAATATCTCACCTGAATTAGGAAATAAAATAGTTCTGAATAAAAAGTAGAAAAAAATATAAAATAGGAAGTGACCAAACCAATAAAAAATTTCTTCAGATATCTCAGTCAAATTCTCCAAGTTTTGGAGGTGGTGGCTAGCACACGAGACAAACATGTAAATGACCAAATCTTCTCAGATTTCCACACTAGGCCAACAAAATAGCTAGTGCGAGATCGTAACAGATAGAAAGAAGCTTCATTTTGTGGAGAAAAGGTCAAAGATGAAGGAGGAACAAAACAGGTGAAATTATTGTGAACAAGCAGCAGAGAAGAATGAATGCAGTATTTCTCAACTGCACATGATCAAAATATTATCAAAAGGTCAACTGTCAAAGAAATCATAAAACATAATATAAAATCATGTAAATAAAATAGCAAGCGGGAGAACGTAACAGATAGAAAGAAGCTTCATGTTGTGAAGGACCTGCAGATAAAATAAAGGTCAATAATATAATACGGATTAAGTTACTGGCGATTGTAACTCATTCAAGCGACGTATGGTTGGATGCATTATGTGTAAAATAAAACGTTTGCAAGATGTAACTTTTTTGGTGTTTGGCAAGAAGTAAAATGACTGTAAAGAAAACTTTAAAAAGCCATTTACATAAATAGCATCGAATTCCATTGTATTTACAAATGTAGCGCCTAAACCTTACTTTTTATATTTCTACCACCCAAATATTTCATATCACATTAAAATTATCATTATTTCAACTTTTAAAAAGCGAAATACAACTTTTCATGCGAAAGCGGGATAACATTTATATATGTAAATGCATAAGATTTAAAGGCATGTATGTAAATCTTTGTTAGATTGGCACCTACAACGCCCTTAGCATCGTGCTCCCCTAATTCAAGTGGACCCACTGAGCTCACGCCGAGCCCGCCAAATAATTTGAAGACTTATTTTAGGCCCAAGACAAAGGACAATTTAATCATTTGCTACTCATTATTGTTTTAGGTTTAAAGAATATGACTCTTGGCTTAAATCTTAGCGTTAGGGTTCGAGGGAGAATTGCCTACCTCTCGAATTATATGTCTATGCTTTATGTCTTTGGGATTGTGTTGTTTGGTGGTATTGCAAGATATTTTATCTTGTTTTTATCTTTGTGGAAACTTGTCTCATTCTTATCAATTTGGTAACAAAGCCGTACCTAGAAGTAATGGTGGACAAGAAATTTGACGCTTTGGGGTAGAAATTTGAGTGAGAGGCAAGCCAAATCAGACTGGGAATGGAGGAGAGTTTCTCTTCCATAGAGGGGAGATTTACAGTGATGGAAGAAATAATAAAAAAGGTCGCAAAGTTCCATTCGAACCAACAGCCGCCTGCCTCAGGATTGAGTGATAGTGTGTGGAGCTAACTTGAGTGCCAGCAATGGGAGGAATCATGGGGCATCAAGGATACAAAAGAGGCAGAGTTGTTGCCTTAG
The DNA here is from genome assembly GCA_002079205.1 of Phalaenopsis hybrid cultivar. Classification (NCBI taxonomy): domain Eukaryota; kingdom Viridiplantae; phylum Streptophyta; class Magnoliopsida; order Asparagales; family Orchidaceae; genus Phalaenopsis; species Phalaenopsis hybrid cultivar. Next base: position 140,028 of record JXCR01062970.1, on the reverse strand, counting down.
GTGAATTAGTGGCCTCATGATTGTGTGAAGTAGAGGGAAGCAGACTGGAGGAGTAATAACTTGAAGGAAACACGTGATACCAAGATAGTTGGAATGAGTGGAGGCAGACATAACATGTCAAATAAGGGCGTGGAGATAGATGCTACGAAGGAATTTGATTGGAATGGATCACACTGCATCATAAAGGGCGGAGTGAAGGACAACAGGCACAACAAGATGGCGGTGTGTGATTTCCTCAAAAGGTTTTGGTCTGGAATAGGGAACCACGTGAGACCCCAGACAAGGGTCGCATCCAACCACAACACTGCATATTGCTACAACAACTGTGACATCCTTCAGAACGGAAGACGATTCTAGAGCCTATGGGTACATATAAGCTGATTATGGGGCAAACTAGAATTATGAAAGAAGGAAAATCAATATGGGTCGAGGAAGAGAACCCAACCACCGCTTCAAAGGTGGAACAAGCTTCAATCGAGGAAATTGGCGAGGAGACTCATACAAAAAAAAGTTGAAGATGTCGATATTTAAATAAGAGAACGACCATGGTTGGATTTATTGCGTGGATAAATACTTCGTTGTTAATGAGTTGACCAAGGAAGAAAATTTGTTGATGGCGACCTTGTGTTTAAAAAGAAAGGCTCTAGCGTGGTATCATTGGAGAGAACATCAACCAATCAAAATATGAGAAGAATTTAAGAACCAACAGTTCAAGAGTTTCAGAACCACACAGGAATGATACTTACACGAGCAGTTTTTTGCATTGATCCAGGAAAGGTATGTCGCGAATTATAGGGAGAAATTTGGAATTTTAGATAACCATTTTAAAAGAATATTATAAATAGTATATCATAAATGTTATGAAGGGATTGAAGCCAAAGATTCGAGTAGCACTTCGTCGTTTGAGGATTGGAAAAGCAACATAATTATTACAATTTATTGAAGATAAAAATATAATGGGACATGCTAATATAAGGAAGTATAGTTGGAACGCTATATCGAAATGCTACAACCATGATGTTACCAAAAACTCAAATATTGATATTCCAAATAGGCTCCACATGACAAGAATAATAAGCCATGACCAAGAGTGACCTTCAAACGTCTTATAGAGACAAATCAACAGGAGTGAGTCAATGGGCTATGTTTTCAAAGTGAAGAAAAGTTTGTCTTAGGATCGAATTTTGTAAGTTCTCACAATGTTTGATGAGAAGAAAAAAAAAATAATAGAGGTTATCTTGGAGGAGAAACACCCTCCCTTGAATGTGCAGAAGTTTCATTGAACTCAATAGTAGGATTCAAACCAAACCACAATATTAAACTTAGGGTACAGTTCGGGGAATAGGATGTAGCAGAGTTGGTAAATAGTGAGGCCACACACAACATCATCTCGACTCAAATAGTGCGGTGATTGGAGTTTGAGATAGTTAACACAGGAAGCATTGGATTAATGAGGGGGATGGGACAAGTGGAGAGGAGCAGAGAATTTTGTAAAGGATTGATTTTGATACTGCAGAGTATTCAGGTGGTGAATGATTTTTTTTTTCATTTAGATTTAAAGAACGCTGATATAATATTGGTTATGGTTGCAATCCTTATGAGAGACTAAAATGAATTGAAAACTTCTGATAATGGATTTTCATAAGGAAGACAAGAAAGAGCTTCGCAGTGAACCTAATTGGTGCAACACCACGGTGGCACTCAAAACTATGGTTAGGGCAAGTCAAAACGTAGGGTTTAGATTTTTGATCGAGTGACATAGCATGAAAGAGACACATGATATATAGCTGTAGAGAATTTGACAGCGGTCTAACAGCTCCTACAATAGTTCCATTAGTTTTCCAGTTGTCACATGATTTCATCCTCGGAGGGAGCCTGAGCATACCATAACCCTGAGGTTGGCAGTTTCTCCCATAAGTCTGTACACATATCACTACCCCCAGGTGCAGAAGGATGAGATCATACAGTCTAGTGTGAGCTCTTCCTCTCGCTTGGTCTTGATAGTGAAGAAAAAAGGATGAGAGTTGGCATTCTTTATGGATTATCAGGCAGTGAATAAGGAAACAATACCTTACAAATTTCCAATCCTGGTAATTGATTAGCTACTGAATGAGTTATTTGGGGCTGCAGTATTTTCAAAGATTGACTTGAAGTCAGAATACCATAAGATTCTAATGTGACCATCAGACCTACACAAAACTGTTTTTCAAACTCATGAGGATCACTGCGAATTTTTTGTTGTCATTCAAGCTCACCAACGGCTTAGCTACATTTCAGTCACCAATAAACAAGGTGTTTCAGTCTTTACTTCAGAGATTTGCGTCGGTGTACTTTGATGATATCCTCATATACAAAAGCTCCTTGGAAGACAACAATTATCACTTAAAGGTGATCTTTAAGTGATAATTGTTGTCTTCCAAGGAGCTTTTGTATATTAAGACTGAAACAAAGAACACCGACGCAAATCTCTGAATAAGGAGCATCAGCTTGAATAAGGTAAACGAACATTTTGGAGCACCAGCTTGACCTGAAGAAGTGTTCGTTTACCCAACCAAAGGTGAAGTACTTAAGGTAAGTGGTGTCAGCTAGGTGTCAACGAATCAATCAAATGTGGTGACTATTCTAAATTGGCCATTAACTGAGACCTTGAAAGCTTCAAGAGGATTTCTAGGACTTATAGAATACTAACGAAAGTTCATGAGGGGTTACAACTCAATTTTGTGGTCGTTGATGAAACAATTGAAGAAGAATAACTTTCAATTGCGCGAGGGG
>JXCR01062970.1:91549-137235 GCA_002079205.1 Phalaenopsis hybrid cultivar | reverse complement strand
ATGTTGGAAGGGGGGGGGGGGGGGGGGGGGGGAGTGGCGACCTAGACTTCTGAGAAATTAAAGAAGGCTACGAAAGTGTTACAGTGTTGTCGTCACCTACCTTCAGCCAACCATTCATTCGAGAGATGGATGCTTTAGGATATAAGTTAGACGCAGTCTACATGCAGTGTCAACAAATCATCACTTATTTCAGTCAAGTGCTGACTGCGAGAGTCGGACTTAGGTCAGTTTATGAGCAAGAGCTTATGATGATTGTGCTTTCTATTCAGATACGATGACTTTATTTGTTAGGATGGTGTTTAATAATACACACGAATCAACATAGCCTTAAATTTCTTTTAGAACAACATATGGAGACTGAGGAACATCAGAGGTGGTTATCTAAGTTATTGGGGTGACTGAGGAACATCATGATGGGTGAACGAACCTCAATTGTTGGCATTGTCAGTCCTTTTGGTCTTAGATTGGGAGCTCATATAAGACAAGAGAAAGGCATAAGAGAAATCGGAAAAGATCCATTCAAATTTATTAAAAGGTGAGAATAGCTATCCTGGTTATTCACCGAATGACCGACATTTACTTTACAAGGGATGTTATGTATTACCTCAAAATTCAAAACATATACCGAAGTTATTAAAAGAGTTTCACAACAGTGCTATCGAGGGCTTTTGGGCATGCTCAAAACATACCGAAGGATAACAACATAATTTTATTGAGTGGAAATGAGAAAGGATGTGGAGGTTATGATCGCAAGGTGTAATGTGTGCCAACAAAGCAAGTACATGGATTTAGCAACTGGGGGGGTTGGTACAACATCTGAAATTACCATAGCATGTATGGGAGGACATGACGATGGATTTCGTTGAAGGCTTACCTCAGTTAGAAGGATTTACATTCATCTTGGTGGTAAGGGACTAGGTAAGCAAGTAAGCTCACTTTGTCCCTCTTAGTCATCTCTACATTGTCATTTTTGTTGTCATTGCTTTGATACGACAGATAATCTGTTTGCATGGATTACAAAATCGATAGTGTCAGATCGAGACAAAATCTTCTTGAGTCGTTCTAGAGAGAGTAGTTTAGGATGCAAGGGACCATACTGAAGAAAAGTACAACGTACTACTCATAAACTGATGGATAGTTTGAAGTTGTTAATCAGAGTGAAGAGACATTTTTGTATTGCTTTGTATCCAACATGCCAAAATTGTGGGCTAAATGGCTACCCTAGGCATAGTATGGGTACAACATTCAAATTATAAAGCTTCTTGACCACTCCTAAAATCTTGTATGATTGTGATCCACCCCATTTGGTGCATTATGGACACAGCGTCACACTGGTGTCTCTTGTGGATCAGTATTTGAAAGAGTGATAAGGTTGGCAAAATTGAAGGGGCATTTATCGAAAACTCAATAATTTATGAAAAAACAAGTCGACGAATATAGACGGGATGTGCAATTTGTGGTGGGAGATCGGGTCTATCTACAACTTGGACCCAATCGAGCAAAAAACATTATCGGACTTAGAAATAAGAAGCTCTCCCAAAGCTATTTTGATCCAAAGCACTTTGAAGTGATGGCATATGAGATCATTGTCCTTCTCCCGCAATAGAAATCTGCACAAAAAAATGGCAGTATCTCATCTACCACTATGGCTGACAGAAACCTCAACATCTATTAATAATCGACAAGCGTCCACACGAAATTGTGTAATTGTAGGCTTGTAGTGATAGCTGAAGCGATCAGAGAAAGGGACAAATAAAGCAAGTTTGATGTCGAAAGAGTTAGGGGTAATGATGGTGAGCTCAATGCTGATGCAAAGGAAAGCCTTGATCAAGCAATGATGGAGTTAAAAAGATACATGTGATTGATGAATCTACTCTGAGAATGTGGTGACCTATATAAGCGGCGAGAGGTTGACGTCATGTCTCATGGTTTATATCAATGTAGCATACCAAAGATAATTCATCAACGTATTTTTGTTCCACACTTTGCCTCGAAGAATCCTTTTTGTTTTTCCATGTACAATGTTGTATTCTAAATACATTTAACAAAACAAAATAAATCATCTCACTGAATTTTTATGACATCCAACCAAATGCTNGCCACCTTTCATATATATATATATATATATAGAGAGAGAGAGAGAGAGAGAGAGAGAGAGAGAGAGACATATGTTTTAAATAGCAATCCATAATTTGTTTCAGTTTTGTTTTAGCATTCCATCACTTTCATGTAGAACAAACCAAAAATTGAACAATCTAACGAACCAACAAAGTAGCTTAAATTAAAGCACAATTAGTAGTTATATACGCATACAAAGCACATATATATGCACCTATACAGAAATGCATGCATATGTATAGCATGGCACAATATCAATCCACTTTGTTAGGATTGCTAGTTCAGCTTAGCCCGTTTGGCATGCCAAAGATGACAAAAACCAGGCACCGATCACATACAAGTTATGACTACCACACAAATTCCAAGCACTACTTTAAAGCTCAAAGAAACTTGAGGGTCTCGTAACTTGCCAGCCAAATCAACATCCTTAATTCACTCATCAACCATCTTCTCATAGCATCTCCCTTCAGATAGCTCTAGCTAATTAGTTCCCAATGGCTTATTTCTACCGCCTAATGAATAACTAGTAGAATCCTTATAATTAATTTAATCAAATCACTAAATGATTCCATGCTCTAACATATCAAATTATCCAATTAGACTTGTCGCATGTCATCATGTAACATTACACGACCAATGCACAAGGCTAGCTAATACACGGGCATGTTCCATAGAAAATATACACGGCGTTTTGTTCTCTATAGAATCCATGTTGTCACCATTTTATGAAAGGTCATTTCTTGGCCTTATTTAATAATCATACAAGCTACCTCTTATAATTTATGGGATCAAAGGAAGAAGCCCTTAGAAGGCAATTGAATCATCCAAGAACATGATATTAATCAGAGTTGAAATATAAGCTCCTAAAAAACATCATTTGTTTCTCTAGTCCGTGTTCCCTTCAACTAGAATACCTCCTAGCAATCAAATGTTTAATAAATTCACTAGAATACCTCCGCATTGCATTATCTATAAGCATGTGCTTATTTAAATCAACGTCAAACCCATGGCTTAGTTAACGCACATATATGCATAACTTACGAGTCGCATCCTTAAAAAGAAAGCCAAACATTAAAAGCTAGACAACTACAAAAGACTTACATTTGTGATTCAGCACCCATACGCTCATGATCGAGTTGTTTAGCTTAATAGGCTAGTGTAATGTCACTTTCACAAATTAAAAACAGCCAAATATATCTTGCATTTGCATCCAAATCAAAACTTCATAATTTCAAAAGAAATTAAGTGCCCATTTGGCACAGCTTTTTAGGTGAGGTGCATTTTGAAAATGCATTTGGGGGCATTTGGTTGTTGCGGTGTCTTGGCAATTTGGAAAAGTTAGTAACGAAATGCGACCACGGGTATCACCCCATAGCCCGCGTTTGTTTTGTTCTTTTGTCAACGTTGCCCTCGTGAACCCCACGAGTGCATTCCTCTCTCTCGTGACTCTTGCCTCAACCCACTCTCGAGATCCAGTGGTGCCTCACTCTATTTTGCGGCTCTTGTCCTAATCCTTCTCTCACGCTTCTCTGGACTCTCTACGATGAGTTGCCCTAATCCTTCTCTCTCCCTCTCTCTCGCTGCGGTAAGATGCCTCCTCTCTGTGTTCTCCGACATTGTCTAGATCACTGTTGCCCTCAATGCGGTAGTTTATGTTCGTACGATGGTTTTTGGGGTTTTGGTTTGACTCTATCTATCTTGTGGTATTCCCTATCTTTACTATGTTGTATGAGATGTGCATGCGTTGGTGGATTGTGGTAGGTTTGATTTTAGGATTTTGGTTATGTTCTGTTTGGAATTCCACATATATAGTTGTGAGTATGTGTTGAGGTTGGAAATGCGTATCTGTTGGGAATGATTTTTGGATTTTTGGATAGTTGAATTCCTCATATCCGGTGGCTTTTGGGGTTTTGGTTTGGCCCTGCCTATCCCTATATTCCGAACCAAATAGTGTGGTTTTAGAATGATTTGTGAATTTTTGGATTTTGGTTGGGATTGAAATGTGTATGTTTTGGTTGAGGTTGGAAATACATGTGTTGGCACTGTCTATCTTGCGGCATTCCCTATCTTGAGGTTGGAAATGCGAATGAGGTTGAAATATGTTGGTGGAATTCGGATTTTGGTATTCTTTGCCAAGAAAGACTGGCGATTTGCGGGCTTTGCATTGAACAGAACCTATGCTATGCATTGTCATTCTTCATTGTCTGATATTTACATATCTAACAGCCTTTTCATTTTGTGATTTTGCTCTGGCTTTTCTTTGTTCAACTGTGAATGCTTTAGTTGGGTGGATGTGTTAATTGCACGTGCAATCATTTGGAAATATGAATGGGTTCTTGGTGGATGTATTTATTTGTGTATGTGGTGGTTGTGGATGTTGTGGATGTTGTGGAAGGGCAGTGGTGATGTGTAGATGGTGTTGGGGGCGTGTGGTTGTGTTTGTGTTGGTGGAAGTGTGAAGATGGTGGTAGTGATGTTTAGGAGGGGCAGTGGTGACGTGTAGTTGATGTGGAGTTGTGTAGTCATGTTTGTGGTAGTGGATTTGTTGGTGGATGTGTAGAGATGTTGGTCTCTTGATGTGTTGGTGTATAGAGGTGCTTGTGTGTGGATGTGTTTGTGTTGGTGGATGTGTTTGCGTGCGGATGTGGAGGGCAGTGGTGATGCTCTTGTGGCACTCCTATTTTTCTCTGAGCAGAGATAAATATTTTTATGGCATCTCATTTATGTTGATTAGTTTGTTTCATGCTAGTATACAAATTGGTTAAGACCAAAGAGGTTGGTTCATATGCAATGTGGGATAAGGATATAAAGATAATAATTTGTGACATTTACCTCAAGAAAGTAAAACTGGGAAATAAGTCGACAACTTGTTTCAACAAGAAAAACTGACAAAATATTATCAAAAAAATTCAAGGAAAGTACAGACGGAGAGTATGATAGCATGCAATTCAAAATTAAAAATAAGTGGGATCAATTAAAGAAGGATCAGAAAATCTATAAGGAAATGAAGTGACAATCAACGAGCTTGGGGTGAGATCCAGTAAAGAAAATGATTGATGCTTTCGAGAAGTGGTGGGCGAAGTTGAGAGAACGAATTACATATGCAATAGTTGGAAGGTGATTGAAGGGAATGTCAGTTTTTATTTCTGATAATTGTAATGTTTGTTGAAGATATTCACGATTTATTTTATCAATATTTTATACAGTTCATGTATATTTTTTCTTCCTTATGCATTTCATATTAACTGTTTTGGTTTTTTATACAAGTTGTATGTGTTTTTTTTTTTTCCTTTTATATTTTTTTATATCTTTTGGTGGGTTTTTGAGGTTTATGATGAGACATTTGACTTTATGGGTTTATCTGGATAGTCTGTATGTCACTATTGGCTAATGTTAAATATGAAATCTTAATGAAGGCAACAAAATTTCTTCTTTTTTTGGTGCTCCAGTTTTTGGGGTTCTTTTGGATGACATTTTTCGGTGATATATATATATATAACACACGAGTTTGGTAATACGTTGGTTAAAGGCAACCAAAAACCTTTTTTTATAGTCTGTTGTCTTCTTATAGTGATAGATTCCTTAGGTTATACATTGAGTTTTTTGAGACCTCAGAGCTGCATAAAACTTTAATTAATTATTTCTGTTATCAATTTTTACTAACGCTATCTCTAAGTACGTTTTTTTAAGCATTCAGGAAAGATAAGCTCGAAGAATATGAGTATCTCCGGAGGATTACACTGCTACTGCGGACTTCAATTTTCCCTGCTCACATAACGTCGGTCACATAGCTACAAAAGACAGTTTTACAGATGCCTACAGAGAATTACAGAAAACTTCGACTATTTTCAGTGGGTAGACGGCTGGAAAATTCCACCGCCAAGAGTAATCGGGCATGGAGACTATCCCTGGAGGACGCCTTGGCTCGTGATATACGTCGTCTGGATTTTAAAAATAATATTATCATATTATTAATTATTATTTTAATAATTATTTTTTTTTATTTTGGGTACTCACTGTTTAGTGAGGTGTCTATCTTTATTTTGTAATGTTCTACATTGGAAAATTGCTTTTAAAGTATAGAATGTACTAGTATGAGCAGTTCTGTTGCAAATAATAGTACTATAAGGGGGCAGAATGGTTATTTGTCCAGAAATAGCTGCAGCGCATAGCTATTTTCAAACTACAAAAAATAAGCAAACAATCAATTTATCTGTAGCTGCTTCTTACCGTTATTGTTGTTGCTGCCTCAAACAAACCCTAAGTAGATTTAACTAGTAGTCTTTTATAGGCAGGATTGTAACACCAAGAATGGTGCTTAATTAACCTTTGGTGAGATTTCAAACTATAAGTCCCTTTCATTCATTACATTTAAGTTTGAGTTATGCACTAGTGGTGGTTCTCATTCTTAAATCTAGACTTCAAGGCTGATATTCCTTATCACTACATCGTAGGTCTGCTTTCTAGGGCCTTTTTTTCTAATTCTCCAATTGGTAAAATATAAGTACCAAAATTCTAAAAAAGTTGTTCACACAAGGCTCTGTTTAACCCATGCTAGGCATTCTCACTTTCTTTTGAATGTCTACTACCTCACATAGAAGAATGAAACATGTAACATGTGGTCCTTCAAATAGGCCCTTATGCCTTTGCAAGAATTTAAGAGACCGATCAAAGGTTTCAGTGAACTATAAGATCATGTTGTCTTTATTAATCATCTCATTGAATCATTTATGTGATTCACCTCTGTTCATAATGTAACTTTCTAATTATAAGCACCACTTCCCAATATGTAAATTTCACAAGATAAGACATTTAAGGCGAAAATACTGTTGTTCTTATATTTGAACATTCAACAATATTATACACTACAACGTATAGGCATACATGAAATATATTTAGTGGGGTGGGTCGGGACAGGAATGACAAATTGAAGCCTTCCATTGTTATGCATATAAAATCAATTAGGCTCACAAGCATAATTGTGAGATTGGATGAAGCATTGTATTTTAAATTGTCCCATCCATTTCTATTTTATAATTGCCTTTATGAAATGATAGTCCAACTATCTTACTTCTCTAGTTAGGTGTAATGAGTTTTTTTTTTTTTTCACTGCTTTGGTTTTCAGAATGTTGTCAAACCTCCGTTGGCAAGTTTTATTATGCTTAATAAAAATTTATACAGCGGAAAGCTACATTGTACAACTAGATCAGCTAATATGTGGTGGATATCAAACTGCTACTAACAAATTTTTTTTTAAAAAAAAAGATATAATGCCTATAGCAATTGTTAAAAAAGACACTTTCTCCATATCAACTTTATAGCCACACCAATAAAAAACTGTAAATTTGCCAAACAGAACCACCTCAAGATAAAGAAAACATTGTTGGATTGAATGTGGATCAATGAATTAAAGAATCATGCATATATTGAATTCATTTAATAGGATGCATGTGCCAGTATCCTTTTTATCATTGAATTTGAGGAATGGATGTCATAGTGGAGATTGAATTAAGCATGGATAAACGAAATGGTGTTCAACATCAAAGGCATAAGTGACACCTAAGGAAAAAAGGAGAGTACTATGATGATAGTTAAAGCCTAATGAAAAACTAACACATGAATTGGGGTTAAGGGTGGCATATACGACTGCTCTAACGAAGAGAAAGATAATTGACTGTTGGGCAGCAGGAGAACTATGAAGTGGATTTCAACAAAGATAAGTTTAGAAATAGATAAATGCTTGGCTCACATTTTTTGTCTTTTCATGTGACCATTTGAATCAAATCCAACAATTTCTAGAATATATAAATTTATGAGACAATCACGGTTGAATCAAATTGGACATATACTAATTCAAGCCCAAGCCAAACATGGTCAATCACAGTGGTCAAGCTGAATAAGTTAACAGAAGCAATACACCCGAACCACTAAAAAGAGCTGGAGAAGAGGGATTCCAATATATTTTCTTCTCAAGTACTCAAAATTGTCCCATTAACGGATCTAACCCTCTACCACAACCAGCATTCCCTTTTAACATAATAACAGGGCATCCTCTTTATTCAATGCAACCCAGCCAAGCTTTTTAGAAGGTTGTTTAACCCCGCCCATTATCTTCATAGAAGAGGTCAAAGAGAACATGGCTGCACGGCCGCCCATCTACATATCTTGCTCAACCAACATGGCATGAATCACTAAACTTATAAGATCTTGACTATACATTCATCGAATCTATTACATAATACAGTTATAATCAGGTCCATAGTCAAGTAGGGTCAAAGTCAAATTCACCCCACTTAAAGCCTGGAGAAGAGTGCTGGTGTAACCAACTTTGCTTCATAACCTATTTATAAATCACCAATAAATACATAGGTCACATTTAAGCAAATTTAATGCTAATTCTAGCAAAAAACGAAAAACAAACATGACAAAGGAAATACACTAATATTTGGTTAGGGGTAATCTTTTTGTCTCTCACATGTATATCTATAGAATTGGAAAAGAAAAGTTTTGATTCAAATCTCTGTAAGCTCACAACTCTTATTCAGATACTTAACTAGTTTTTATAGGCAAATGATGTTGTCAGAAAGTGACAGTGATTATTGTAGTTCATACTGATGAATGTAAAACACGCCTCCTTGGCTATATGATAATATGCTTATAAACAAGGAAATTTACAGCATAAAAATGACATAATAAGTAAACAAAAATGGCATGACACAGAATGACTGCAGGCATGCTGCCTGTCAAATATTTTAATAAATTACCTCGTTTGCACCAGTTGTGTCATCCACATGAAACTCCAAGTAAACATCATTTTTCCCTTGCATATGTGATTGAGCAACGTCAGCAAGTGAAATTTCAAATGCTTGCTTAGAACCAACTAGAAATGTAAGCATGTTTCCTGCAACAAGTGAAAACAAGTCAGCATAGATTTACGTTTGAAAAGTATAAACGAAGTGCCAGATAAACAAGAACGTACACACAAATAGAAAAAAAAAACATCCAACACAAATATCCAAGGACGTGATAAGAATGAGCGGAAGGCAGCAACACTGAGCTGATTAAAGTGCTATAAATAAAGAAGCCTTAAAAAAAATTTTGCCTGGGTAAAGATATGATCACATAAAGATGACATGAAGTGTACAAAAATACCAGACGTTTTATTTTGAAAAGAAAAATGCACAGGAAGAAAAATATCCCCAGAGATATATATTCTAAATGCCTCTAAATTTATTGAATAGAAATGCCAAATTAAAGAAAAAAAAAGTACAATTGGCACATCATGAAATAACTATCGTCTAAATAAAGGATATCAATATGTAGTGAAGTCAGAAATTGAGAAGAAAAAACTAAAAACAATCAAAATATTACCATTTTAGGTAGAACAAAATTTCAAAAAAGACTGCACTTAAAGCTTAATAGTTAGATTATTCTACATTTTGTTCAACACAATCTAGAACAAGAAATTTTCAAATTGCATTAGGCATCTAAAAACATAGCAACAAGAATATGCAAAAAAGCACACCTAAATGTTTTTAACAACAAATAGTTGATTTGTTGGTATGAACCATGTGATCTTGTGGCATGTTCGTGAAGGAAATATGAACGGGGGAGAAAAAGGCCATGAATGATGATGGTGAGTCGGAAAAAGTCCGGAAAAAAAAAAACCACACAGCCAAAAGTTATTTTTATAATGCATTCACTAACAGACTAAAGAGAGGAACCTAAGTTTATAAGCCATGCTTGTAAAATAAACAAATTATATCAACATGAAACATGAAATGTTAATTACAATATTTTTTTGTTAAAATTTCCTCATTCGCAAAAGAAGCCTTTGTACCATCTATTTCAACTTCTCCCCAATTCCGGCCACTGACTGAAAGCTGCTTCTCTTCTGGCTTTACTCCAATATTTTTCTCTATGAAGGTTGTCAGATTACTAACATCCTGTGGAACCAATAGTATATAAATTAACTAATGTTAAGGATGTTAAATACACCAATAATAATTGTAGCATTTAAAAGCAATAAATGACAAACTCATATACAATGCAAAAATGAGTAGAATCGAGTTGAAACTCCCATCATGTCATATTGCAAGCACAATTTGTTTTGCTACATGACTAAAGCTAGTGAACTAGTCATTTCAACTCATTAAACAACAATACTAACCAAAGAAGCTCAAAACATTAATTATGTCTACATATATGAGCGCTTCTATTTTAGCAGAAACACATTCCTATCAGCAAGGTCTCGTTATTACTCAACTAAGTCCATGCTGAAACAGTAGCAATTTATGCCAAATGGTCAAAAAGAACACAAAAGTAACAATTTAAGCAGGAATAACTGCACTTCCATTTTTTAGAATACATCACAGACCAATTGAATTTAGTATAATGGTACCCCAACAAAACAGATACATGTTAAAAGATAATATTCAGTCAACAACTTCTATAACTCCAGATGCAAGAGAAGAAAGAAATTTCAATGAGTTGCACCATAAGCAAAAATTTTGTGAGTACTCAAAGGAAAATTAAAATATAATTTACAAACACAAAACTTCTTATGTTGCAGTATTATAAGAAATATCAAAAGAAAATTCAAGAAAAGTTTGAATTTACTGTGTTTTGCAGTAGAAGATGTGCATATAGGCATCACATCAATATGCACATAACTCTCATATTACTTCTAATTTTAGAAGAAATACAACATGAATACTAAAAGACTATAAGAACAAAGGTCTTGAAAAATGTTTTCATGGGTTGCAGACGCGTCCAAATGTTAAAGTAACCTATGTAGATCTAATAATTTGACAATTTACGCCCTTTTTAGCACATGCTTAATCATAAGTTTAACACAAGTAATGTTAACAAAAGCGTACTTCACTCACACCACGTTCACGAGGTTATCACATACTACAAACTACCCATAACTCTTTCAAAATTGAGTGGTTTGCTTATATATGCTACTATCACTCTTGTTGCATCTTTTAATTTAAATTTGAACTAAAACAAAGATCAGATCTTGTAAAGAATCATGCAGATTGTTTGCAATTTGGGAATTGTATTGTATAAGATAGAAGATACCAAGTTCATTGAAGTATTAACAATCTGATTTCTCCATAAAAAATGTTGACAGCGATTCTCAAATAAACTATTAAGATCAAAGAGGAAGTCGCCAAGGCTCCATAGGTGTCATTGGATAGTCTATCAGACAAAATATGAAGAAGAACATGACCCTGTTAAGATTTTCCATAGAAATTAGGTCAAAACAAAATTTTTTCTTTCTCTCAAACAAATAAAATAAGGATAAACAAACACCTATTATTCGAGAGGTAGGCGATCTCTCCCAATTCCTATACTATGAGAGGCGAGAAATATTTCCCAAACCCTAAACCTAAGACTCACAACAATAATCTCATGCACAACTCAATTTTAAAGCAAATTAACCCGATTTATAATAAACCATAATAAATGATAAAAGACTAAATTGCCCTCGTAAGCTAGTAAAAAACAAATTTTTCCTTAGGTGCTGATCTAACATTACTCAATTCCCAAAAAGACATCTCCTTAAGGTGGAAAAAAATGATGATGTTCTTCCTCCACCACATCTTTGTTTTTTCATCCCTTGCCTCCTTGTCATATATTGTGAGAACGGTAAGAATTGATTTTTGCAATGGTTTACTGGGGCTCGCTTCTCCTAGATATTTGTCTCGTAAGGAGCTTGAGTGTGGCCCCCGATTGCAGCCCGTGATTCTTGTCCTGTGCAGAATTCTACTATTTGAGCTTTTGGAGTCATTGTGGTTATCGCAATTTGGTAAAGCACACTACTTGTGATGCACTTATTAGCCCATTCCAATGTATTATGGTCTTCAACCAACCGCTCTAATTTCATAGTTTCTCCTAACTCTCGTGGTCTCAACGGACAAAATGTTGCATGTTTGTGGGTACACTTCATAAAGTTCCCCTTAAATACTGCTTCAGAAATCCCTCTTAGCTGTTTCGACAAAAGCTCGAATCTCTTCATATACTTCATAACAGTTTCCTCTTGAGTCAATGCAAAGAATTGCTCGTGTAAGTCTCCTTCCCGAATGGCTCGGAAATGTTCTAATTAGCGATCCTTAAAAGTTCTGATTGGTTGATATTTTCTCCATTAATACCATGTTAGAGCCTACCTTCCACACACTGGGTCACCGCCATCAATTTTTTTTCCTCTGTCAATCCATTAACAACAAAGTACCTCTCCACGAGATAGACCCAAACGTAAGCATGATCTCGTTTATAGATCAGCATCTTCAACTTCCTTATAAGTGTGTCTCCTCCCCAATTTTCTTAACCAAAGTTCAATCCACCCTTTCTCGACCCAAATTGATTTCTCTTATCCATAAGTATGGCTAGCGCCAAAATTAGCTCGCTCTCCTTCATAGGCTCATGAATCTCCTTCTGCCCAAAAAGGCATTGTAACAAAAGGCATTGACCTTGCTAGATGTAACCCTGGGTCGAGGTCCTATCCACCTTGGGTTGTGTTTAAGGCCATAATCCTTCAAATCAATCTTCTCTAGCCTTGAATCGCACATCGTCCCATTCCGCCTACTGACACTTGTTACAACCGTCCGGATGTCGCGTTATTCCTTCCAAGTGTTATCGTTCGAGTGCGCTTCTAATTCTTTCGCTCGATCCTGCGGCATGCAACAGAGATTTCAGTGAGACTCGACAATCTTCTTTATCATTTCTTCTCGAGTTGTGAACATCTCCTACATGGCCAAGAAACGTTCATCCATTCCAAATCTGATTTAACCAATCTCTTTCGACATTTCTTTCTCAAAGGAAACTACTTTTGGGGCCCCCATTACTCCTTGTACAACTTTGAAGCTCCTTCACGCTGAAATCGCAAGGTTTGAAATTTATGTACGTAGCTTCGGCGTGAGACTCTGGACGTCGTGATTCTAATGCTAGCATCTCTCAATCAAAATTCCAGCCCGCAACAAATCTTGATTGTGCGAGCAGCGCAGAAGACTGTTGCATCGTGATCCCGATCACTATTTTCGATCAAGAACGACGCATAACTCCAATATCTCGCAATCGTTCACTTCCCTAAGCGTTTTTATACCTTGCAATCTCGTTGTTGGCTTCCCAACCAAGAAAAAATAGTGACTATGTGTTTGTACACAATCACGAACCTTTGCCCTGTATGTCACGATGTCCCTGTTGCTTCACAACTAGCTCTATTCGACTGGATAACAATCACAGAGCGAGGGGAGGACAAAGAAGAAAGTTTTGAGCCTATATAAGTCATGATTTCGTCATTGCCTTCTTCGCAAAAATCATGTAGCAAGATTTGGTAGTTGCCTTCTCTGCATAGGAGCTTCGGGTCTTCCTAAGAAGCGATCTTGTCATTCCTTCCCTGCCAAATCAAGCAACATGATCTCGTAGTTGCCTTCTCCACAAAGAAAGGAGTTTGGGTCTTTGTAAGCCGCAATCTTGTTGTTGCCTTCTCCACAAGCTTTAATCGCGACTATATGATGATCCCACATCTTGTACTGTGTTGAGATGTTGTCGACTGCTTCTTTTGATCGTTGTTTCCCACAAATCCTGCTTTGATATTAATTTATTTGGATTCTCCGTAAAAAGAAGGGTAAAACAAATATTTCATTTCTCTCAAAATAATAATACAGCCACAAACAAATAAATTATAGGATAAACACCTACAATTCAAAAGGTGAGCGATCTCTCCCAATTCCTATAATTCGAGAGATAGGAAATCTTTCCCAAACCCTAAACCTAAGACTCACAGCTATAATCTCACGCATAACCCTAACCCTAAACATATCAGCCTTATTTACACTAAACCATAATAAATAACGAAAGACTAAATTACCTATAGGTTAATAAAAAATAAATTTGCCCTTAGGTGCCAATCTAACATACTCCAGCAACTCAACTTTCCAATTACAAAAAAAATAAAGATGAATTTGCATTTTTAACTTATTTTATTGAGTATTAAACTCAAATATCGATAATTCTTGTAGAATTATCATTTAATTTAAATTGACCTAATTAATTGTGTGTGGAAAATGTTCTCCTTTCTTTGTGGAAATTGTTAAAAAAGTGGAATAAAAAATCCTATTGTAATTTCCAATTTAAAGAGTTGAAATTCTGAAGAAATTGATTAAAACCTCAAATAATGATTTCCTTTTCATCTCCTTCTATGTGTTTTCCTCGGCGCATCAAATTTTGGATTCACATATTATAGTTGTTTTGTCAATAACCAATAATCCTCTATGTGTGTATCATATTTTTGTTCTTGACCCACTTTGTAGTTGTTGCTTTCTTGCATTGCCTAGCCTCTCTGTGTTTTCTAATAGTTTTGTGTTGTGATTCTTATTGCTCTGCTTGCGTTGTTGTTGTTACAAATCAAGTGTTTTCCTAACACCCCTAAAGGAAAATACTCGTATTTGTTTTTTCAAACAAAACGAAAATGGAAAATCTTATTAAAACAAAATTTAAATTAAATTAAATTAAGCAAAGTTGATCTACAAAGTTGGTATAAAAGCATTAAACCATGGTACAAAGTACAGATGAACAAGGGACACAAAGGTCAGAGAGTGCCGTACTTATTATCATAGAGAAACATTGGAAGTCAAGAAATAGGCAAGAAAAAAAAAACCAAAGAATGTCAATTAATGGCTAACAATGAATTCATCATGAATCTAGACAATCAGGCGAGTCGTTGATCTGGTATAGTTAACAATTATTTTAACAAGTTTTGTAGAACATCTTCCACTTGATGATCTATCAACTGATACTAATAATTTTACACACTTATAAGCGACATGCTAAAACAAACATAAGCTTGATACCAATTTGATATAAACAATGAAGGGTCTTGGATTTCTAATGTGAAGTAGAAGGGGATGCAATATTTAAAAACATAAAAAATCACAATACTAAGGTTACTAACTTATAACTTTTATAAACTCATCATTTCCAGTGTTAGCAAAGCAAACAATATAGTTCATCCCAAACGATATTCAACAGTTGACCAAAATCACAAGTATCGCATGTTTTCCAACTCAACAAAGAACATGGAAAGAATCAATAAAAATTGCATGCGGTACAAACATGGCATCGAATATGTTTAACCCAACAAAACGAACATGTAATCGCCATCCAATCTGGTTCAATAATACTATTAAAACTAGCAAAACTAGAAAATACACACCTGTTCACGAAATCCAGTGAACTTGTAAGACAACCCATCTTTAACCCGGACTCCGAACTGATAAGCCCTGGGAACCTTCATCCAACTCACACCAGCTATATCAGCCTTGTCCACCTCGACAACCTTCCCACCGCCCAGCTTTCTCCATGCGATTCCACCAGAATAAACCCTAAGCTGCCCAGGGTTCTGCAAAAACGACAAATTCATAAATAAACCCTAATTTGAGAGTTGGGAGATGGGTAAAGACGAGGATTACGGATCCGCCGCGGCCTCCGAGGAGGATATTGTTGAAGAAATGACCGTCGCTCATTGCTCAAGATTAATTAACGGAGCGCTTTCTTGTTCTCGTTCTCCGGCGAAGTCCCTTGCCCTCACGTCAGCGCGGTAAACTTCATTTATTGATGCATTCCACTTAGGGCCTGTCTGGTAACGGATTTAGGGCAGTATTTAAGCTGGATTTAACCTAAATCTTGTCAGCGGTCATTTTCGACAAAACAAAGCCTCAGATTTGATAAATCCGAATTTCACGGATTTCAGCCTTAAATCCCGTGCATCGGAGGATTTAATAAATCCGAGATGGGCGCTTTCGCTCGAAAAAAAAACGTGAAATTACCTTCCCAATGGTTTCGGGTAGGAGAAGAACAGGAGGAGGAAAAGAATCGGAGTTTCGGGTCTCTGTAATCCGGGACCCCGTCTTTGAGTTCTCAACTAGCTCGCGAGGTTTAGGTAACTAAAGGCGATCGTTTTGGACGACACAGAGTGGCTGGGGATGGACACTCGAGTGTTTCTGGTTGAGCAGTGTAATACATCACATCCAAGGTATAACTCTTGTAACCTGTAATTTCTCTGTAACTTACGTGTGACTTCTTAATATATGATAACAGAAGCGCGAAACTTATTTTGGGGTATAGATAAGTTACAGCAAGTTATAGGGAGGTTACAAGGGGTTATACCGCGGATGTAACCTTATTGTACTCTCGGTATAACTCTAATATCGCACGCAGCATTGTGTACGTCTATCGCACGTAAATTTTTTCTTTCGTGTAGAGAGGAGAAAGCAATGTAGTAGTTCTCATTAATTTTATTGAAGTTAATTTTCTTAATTTAATTGTATTTAAGTTGATTTATTAATTTAATTGCATGATTAATAATTATTTAAAATGTTATCAGATTAATAACGCTTAACTATATTTATTTATTAATTAATTATTAATTAATAAAAAACAAATATAATTTATTTATTCATGCAATAAATTTATAACAAATTATTAATAAATATAAGTAATACCTAATTATCTATTCTTTTATAAATGTTAAACTTCTATTTAACAATTAATTTAATAAAAATTTAGTAAAAATTAATTAGGTTAGTAAATATATAATTATTAATTATCATATTTTGAAATAAAATATTAATTGAATTTAAAAAGCTATTTTGGAATATTTTAAGAAATAAAATTTACATGATTTACTAAATCCTATTATGATTTATTGTTAAAGTCCAACAATCATAACATATTTTTAAATCCTAATAGGAATTGTTAGACAGTTTCACAAAATTTAATAGGTTTTATTAAATTAGTTGCCAAACAAATTTTGGGATTTAACCCTTTCAAGGATTTACAAGATTTACTAAATCCTACTAACTTAAATCTCATTCTTTGCTATACAGCTCGTTTATATCTTCTCTATTTGCATTTCCAACACTTCAACTTCAATTTTACATACATGCCACATTTTCTATGCATGAAATTATATATTTCACTTTTTAAAAATTAAAATAATGATATTCTTTATATGATCTACAAGATTTAGATGACATAAATGCAATAATTAAAATTTAGAAGTAAAAAATGTAAATAATTAAAAATTGGTTAACTCATAATATTTATAATTATGACATTTGAGTGTCATAAATATATTCATGAAGTGATGTATTTCAATTTTAAAAATTAAGTAATGCTGGTAATTTTAATGTGATGTTAAAGATTTAAATGTTATATGTTCAAAAATAAAAATTTAGGGGTTAGATAGTTAAATATATAAGAATTATGTGATATTTATGCAAATACCCCTTAAAATCACTGTATAATCCCATTGAAAGTGAACATTAGAGGGCTGAATGAATACACTTCTAAATGACCTACAAAGCTTTATCATCATTTTTAAAGATGGGAGTGAGCAAGTGGGAACATGGAACAAATGTTTTGCTCCCATGTCCCCAACACTTTTCTATAATTTTATGTATTTATGAAAAGAAACAATTTATGTTAGGATATCTTACCAATATTTTGGTCAAATGAGTGAAATAGATAAATAATTATAAATTACACTAATTTTTAAATTGATACAAGAGCTTCAAAACACATCTTGTCAATGTTTGACGAAGATATATTGATTTGTTCTTTTGTATCGAGTTAAATTTATAACAAATTAAATTTAAATAACTAATTAGTAAAACATTATACACATTTCAATGCATTATAATTAAATTATTAATTATATATTAAAATATTTTAAAATCTATATTTATACAATAATTTATGATGAAATTGTTTTCATAAAACTATTTCTATGTACATGAGGTCAACATACATGATGATGCAAAAAGTTGTATGCCTTGATTGTCTATGATGTCAAAACCAAAATAAAGGTAAGAATAGTTCGCATTTTGCACTTCTAAATTGTCAAACATATACATAAGGTCCAATGATGAAAGCCTTAAATCCACCTTATTTCTCTACTTGGATGAAGAAAAGCCAAGCGGAATGAGATTAAGGACCAAGAAACCATGATGCCAGGATCCCCACATATTATATGATTTACCTTACACTAGGATACATGAGTTTAGATACATAGGATGAGGATATAGCATAAGTGCCATAGTGGGAAACTAATACAATACCTTATGGAGGTATTCATCAAGATTAAATATTGCTTGATGAGACCACATTATTGATATTTTAGATTATAATGTTAAATTTGATGTTAGACTAGTCCAACTCCAATTAATTTTGCACTTACATCCCAAATGTTTGATGTCAATTATTTTTATTCTAATGTATTTATGCATCACGTACATATAAATTGAATACATGAGTTAGCCCTGATTATATTGATTTCTATTATAGTGTTGCAAACATTTCTAGTGCCAACCTTAAATCAAGTCGAGGAATGTGATATTTTATTTTATAATGAAAGCTTTTTATAGAGTTCAAGTTATGTAACTCATATGAAACTTAGCATTGGTTGTACTAAAAAAATCTCTATTTCTCTTTACTTCTTGTCTTTTTTATCTCTCATTCTGATTATGGTTTACTATCCTTGGGTCATTTATGCATGCTTTCATGTGTCAAGGATTATGACACATCAACATTCCCAGTGCAAGCAAGGCATAGGGTATGTCATGCAAGCACATACATTTAATATCTTCATTCACATCATTATTAACTCCCTTTAGATGGTTATCACTGTGGACCAAAAAAAAATTTAGACAATGGTGCAGAAAATGAGTCCTAAGAAACCTTACACAAATTTTAGAATAACATTCTATATCTCATCGATGAACTCTATGGATCAATTTTGGTTTGGACACAAATCCTAATGTACCTTTTGTGGTATCTTCCTTTGAGCTTAACACTTATGTTTGATAAAGCTTTTGTGTGATTTTCTAGATTATTTTGTTTAGCTTTATACTAAAATGATCACACATCAAGATTAGCATTCTATAAGATTTTCGTCAAGCATGAGGAACTTTTGTAATTTGAGTAAGGCGTATTATAAGGATGACTTCCTTTTACTTGCTCTTGAGTTTATAATATCTTCCTATAATATATTTTACTTTATGGATGGCACATATGGATATAATTGGTTTGGATGGCCTCTATTGATAAATAAATTAGCATACTTTTGCTTCCTAATTAAAATATATTGCTACAATATAGCTCTTTTTGGCCTCAATAATATTAGAGCCACTGACAAATGTATTGTTACTCATATATTTAATAGCATGCTAGTGTTTTTTTTATGCAATGAGGACGACATTTTTTTGTTGGTTAAGGTCAATGACTTAATTGCCTATTATATAATTATTATTTGATAAGCTTTAGGGATAAATAAAAAAATAACACTCCATAATTTTTTTTTTCTAAATTCAAATTTTCTTTATTTCTCATTTAGGATTTTCTTTATATTCCTTTCAGGCATTTGATCTCTTGATCTCACTGTACCACGATCAATTGGTCTTACTATGCCATAATTAATATCATGAACTATTTTTTTGAGTTAATTTAAATAAGGTTAATTTTAGTAGATCATATTAGTAAATTTGAAGAAATATCGTCTTTTAAGCCCTCTTCTCAGTATAACTCAATACAATTTATTCTAGTCTTACTTATACATCTATAGATCCATCCTTTGAGTTTGTTGATTTTACTATATCATTGTTAATCTAGTAAGCACACCTTGGTCATTAAACCTACATTAGATTTAATTCTCCTATTCTCTTTCCTATTGCAATTATTAAACCCTATAAAAGGAAAAACTTCTAAATCTTAGTAATCAAAACCCTAGAAAATGGAAAACTTATAGATTTAATATAACCCAGTTTAGACAATCATAAATCAATATTAGTTTAGGGAAATAAAATCCATATGACTCATTTAAACTAAACTTATGAATCTAGGTTAGGAGTATGCCTTTTAGGTTTTCTTACTAGCATTATCAACCAACATTTAACTTAACATCATTCGAGCATACATAAATCTATACTTATTGGGATTATTGACTACACAATGTTAGAGTTAATTCAAAATATCAACATTTTGGCTATTAATTGGTGTTAGATTAACTTTCTTCCTACTCTTTATTGTTGTAGCTATAAAAAAATCCCAGAAACTAGAAAATAAATCATATAGTTTAGCCTTATTCAAATAGTTGTTGGTTCGCATTTTAGTTTTATGGAATCCAAGCCCTATGACATTTTTCTTTGGACTAAATTAAAAAAATTGGTTGGTTTAATTCTCTTAGAATCCTTAATGGTATAGTCATTAAGATATAGTCTCAATCTAATTAGACAATCTTAGATCCAATAATTTTTTATATATAATTAATTACTGTTAAAGTTATCAAAAACTGACCTGCATCACCTCGACTCAAACCTAGCTTAAATAATTCGGGATGGTTTGAACCATTTAATTTTTTGGTTAGATTTAATTCTAAAATTCTAACTTGTTTAAAGTTTTTTGGTGGGGTTTGGGTTGGCCTCTGAAGCAAAAATTAACTCAAAAGTGACCCAACAACCCAAATTTGATACACCAACCAAATTTGACTATAAGTTTGTTAAAATCAGAGTTCTAAATAACTTTTGATTGTAGTGTGAACGTTTATTGCTCAAAAAGTTGTCTCAAGATTCATACCAAATGATGATTTTTTTTTATGCCTTATTATATCTTAACAAAACAATGATTGCAAGGACAAAGATGATAAAGACAGATTTGACAAAGAACAAACCCACAAAGAAATGAGTAGATATAGGAAGAAGGTTTAAAACCCACAAGCATTCCTAATTTCACTGCTGAAACCAGTCCCTTAAGAAACCCCCACATAACATAAAACCACTTATACATGAAAATGGATCAAAATTCATACATTCCAGCATGAAAAAAACTAACACATAAACAACTTTGTTTAAGTGAAACCCATAGATAACAACATAATATAAAATAAACATCTCAAATCCAGCAAACTAGTATACACTGGGTCAATTCTTTTTGCAAACTCTTTCTCATAAAAAAGAAATCAAAAGAATAGAGTGATGCTCAAGTTAGACAAAAAATATATTCCTCCAAACATCTTTAACTCTAAACAACAATGCATAGACATATGTACTGAATCTTACCAAATCTTCATGAATTAACTTAGACAGAGTCCACAATGAATAAACCCAAGGAGAGGTAGGAAGAAATTTTAGAACAATAAAAAAATTTAAGATCAAAGATAATAGAGAACGATGGAATATAAAGGACAACACTATCAATCAAGTTGTTGCCTCAAAAGAAGTTTTAGGGCATCTTATAGAATACAAACTTTCATGCGCTCAATATTACCCTCACAGAGGCACCTGTCATTTTAACAGAGCGAAACCGCGGGCCCTAGGTCAGTGACCACAGCGTAAAAATGAAAGTGTGTTTAATTAAACACACTTTCAACGCGAAAAACAAACATATTAATTCACGTTTTCACGCCACAAAGCCAAAAAAATCACACCAAATGGGCTCTCAAGTCCACTGAATAATCTACATGCTTACAATGATCTAAATGTAAGAAATGAAAGGTTTGATGAACCAAACTTAGTCTACAATGATCTATATGATTGTCTTAATCCAATGAATTATTTAGCATATAGTGTGAAACTTATTTTTTAGATTATGAAAAATATCTCAAACTGTTATCATACTAACAAATTATATATTTGTTGTAAAAAAGTAAAATTTTGTTATGTCCTTCATATTTAGCATCAAAAAGACAATACAAAGTATTTAAAATCATTCATCCATTTCACCCACATTAATTATAAAGAATAAGAAACAAAGCTTTAATATATCGTGTGAAAAATAAAAAGATTAAATGCTCCCTGAGCCCCTTCACTCTCATTCTCTCTTGATTATAATGAGAGATGACATTCTCAACAAATAAAAGTCAAGAAGGCCATCCTAAAAGTAAGCAAAGTACTTACATCTGAAGCATTAGACAATGTTGAGGTGGAATGCAATGTGTGGGTATGCCTGATTAGAAATATGGTCCACATATGGTGAGATAAGAGGCAATCAAGCAAGCATCATGTACCAATTGATAATTGGATGATTAACTACTGATATGACCAACATAGCAAAGGCTTATTGATGGCTAAAAAGCAGTGGGTCGATATTCTCCCACAAAATGGGCTTATTAAATAATATGTTTTTCTGCAAGGGCATCATGATTTGTGTCAAAAGGGTATGACACGATTGTTATTTCATATTTTATTTGGCCATATAGTATTGTTGGAGTGGATAATTTAAGTAGCAACAACTAACAACATACTAGGGCAAAAAAGATGAAGTCTTTTAGGATTACAAAAATTTGACCTGCAGTGTAGGAAAAAGCCAACATATATGCCAGGATATAATTTGGTTAATATTCAGTCTATGATGTAATCAATCATAAGCTGTTTGAAACTTGGCGGCAAGTCTTCTAAATATTTGACTTGTTGAAAGTACCTCCTTTTAGTTGGCATTTTCTAAAGGCTGAATGGTTCTAGCTCAAAGGATTCCTCTAAACACAATCATAATCAAATTAGCTTGAATGCAAATCAACTTAATTAAACTTCAAATTTATTGACACATTATCATCTTGATGGAATGTGAATTAAAGTATTACATTCAGCCAACAATAGATGAAAAAACTCATAAATCTTCACTACTCAATTTCCTTCTTTATTTTCTTAAAGAGATTATCAGTATTTCAACCTACTCTTTTAATTAATGGGGAGCTAGGGATGAGAAGGATATCATGATGGATAAGACGAAATTCCAATTTGTAAGGATAAAATATTCGTGGGAAGAATGTAAGCATATGAAAGAGATGAGAATTCAGGAGATGCAAACCTTTTTTTTCATTCAACATAAAATTAGCTATCATTGCATGATGAATTGGTGGAGGCGCATGCTAAGATTTGCAAGTACACAAAGTATTTCATAACGCTCTAGGGAAGAATGGTACTATGACATCATCTAGGAGAGAAGGGGGAGCTGAATGAAAACAAAGTTAATATTAAAGCCACATCAGTGAAAAATTTGGAGGACTTTAAAGATAAGACATAAATCTGTGAAATCTAGAAGTGCGTTCAAATAACTCATGATGAGATTGTGCATGACAAAGTAACAAAAGAATCTAGAGAGAGCGCCTCGAGTAAGAATTCATTTGAGGCATACTTAAATGACATTATTTGGTATAATATAAAATTTGATTTTATATCAAGGGGCCACTCCAAGTCAGGTGTCCTAAGAGTCCTTTCCTAGTATGAAGAACAATGAGACAAACCATTGCCAGCATAAAGAGAAGTTTGACTTCATTGGTTTCTCACTAATACAAGAATTGGTCTAGATGATTTTTTCATTGTTCAGCACGACAACCAATTTGTTATTGACACAACCCTTTGTATTGTCAATGTTCTATGTATTTGCTTAAAGGCATTTTTATATTCTAGTAAGATGTCCTTCTATTGTTCTCTCTCAAGCATTTTTCCTCATTGGTGCACAGAAAAACATGCTTAAAATATATTAAAAAAAAAAAAACGCATATAAGCCTATGCTAATTGATTCATTAATTTATATGAAATAACTTGAAATTTACCTCAAGTTGCTCCCAAAACATCATCAAAACAGCGGAGGGATGTAGGACCATATAGGACGAGAAAGCATAAAAGCATCATAGAGGCCCTTGGCTAAAATATTCATCATTATATGATCAATAAAGATTAAAAAATAGTGAAATATAACTATAACAGTGAGTAACTTGGTTCAAATTATTATGAGAAAAAAAAACATTTATTGACCAATTTTACTAACATAGGGATGATGGTGATTAGTCTCTCTTCCACCACATTTACTAGAGGGTGTGATGTCACTCAAGTATGAAGAGCCAAACCATGTCCATAACTTATCTTGAGATTCCCATCAACCCCCACAACCTCCCTGCATATCTAGCACAAAAACATTGAATATACTGCGAATGGNACCACATATACTAGAGGGTGTGATGTCACTCAAGTATGAAGAGCCAAACCATGTCCATACCTTATCTTGAGAGTCCCATCAACCGCCACAACCTCCCTGCATATCTAGCACAAAAACATTGAATATACTGCGAATAATTCTCACATTACACGTTAGTGAAATTATTCTCTCCATTAATTGTCTTCAATTTACCACTAAAAAAAATGAAACACCTACACATTCCCCAAGTTCATCTTTCTCAAGCAAAATGCATGAACTAATGAATTCATGAATGTGATTGTATGTTAAAAAAAAAAGAGAGAATAAAAATTCATTACCATCCTTTCAATTCCTTGCAGAAGGTTACATACACACACACACACCCACACACACACACACACAGAAGTCAATAATAACATTAATAATGATTGCACTATGATTTTTCTATAAACATTAAATTCTGAATAAGATTTCCCGTTTCCGAATGGAAACAGAATACAACTGTATCAAAAGAAGAATCACCACCACCACAGCCAGCTAAAAGATAGGTGGGTGAAAAATAAAACTTAAAATAATAAATCATCTCTATTAAATCTACAAAAAAAAAATCCTAAAAAAACTCCTGTAATCTTCCAGTCTCCATACACTCAGCTGCGTGTTAGGAAGAAATCTGTGATTTGCGAGAACACTGAAGAAAATTGGCTCCAGCACAGAAAAATAGCTATTTAGAAAATGGCGCAGATAGCGTCAACTAAAATTCGTCATTAGTTTAGTCACCTTAGAGGCAATATAGTAGCCGTATATTTCCTGAAGCTGCAAAATAATAGCAGAGATTGAAGAGTTCAGCAAGAGAATCATAGTATAAAACAATAGTGCTCACTGTTATTGGCCAAGTGAGCCCCATTCAACGCATATGAGCCAATGAAAAGATGCGAGATAAGCCCGTGAGGACGAAAGATGCATTTGTAAAGTGAAGGTCATCTGCAAGAAGTTGGGTTTCTTATAGTCTAATAAATGCTTGATTTTTATGCTCATAATACGCCAAAATTCACCCATTTATGAATCTCAAACACAAAACTCATTGGTTAAAAACAAAATATCACCGTTAAATTGTGGAGCCTATTTTGTTACATGAAGAAAACAAAAAAAAAATTATGCAGACCAAATTACAGGCGACCACCCAGCAGTCATCTAATATTTACAGTTATTCTATTAAAAAAATTTTGGGATTTTTTGTTGTATTCTTTTGGATAACATAAATTTCTATCAATTCAAAGCGAAATCTACAAAATGATATCGCTGATCTTCTTTACATTTTTGTTCTTTTTGCTCTCGATATTTAAAAAGAATCTTACTATTTCCTAACAATTTCGTTGAAGAAGGANCCAAATGTTTGATGTCAATAATGTTTATTCTAATGTATTTATGCATCACGTACCTATAAATGGAATACATGAGTTAACCCTGATTATATTGATTTCCATTATAGTGTTGCATACATTTCTAGTGCCAACCTTAGATCAAGTTGAGGAATTTGATATTTTATTTTATAATGAAAGCTTATTATAGAGTTCAAGTTATGTAGCTCATATGAGATTTAGCATTGGTTATACTAAAAAAATCTCTATTTCTCTCTACTTTTTTATTTTTTTTTTATCTCTCATTTTGATTATGGTTTACTATCCTTGGTTAATTATGCATGCTTTCTAGTGTCATGGGTTGTGGCACATCAACATTCCCAGTGCAAGCAAGGCATAAGGTATGTCATGCCAACACATGCATTTAATATCTTCATTCACATCATTATTAACTCCCTTTAGATTGGTATCATTGTAGACCAAAAAAATTTCAGACAATGGTGCAGAAAATGTGTCCTAAGAAACCTTACACAAATTTTAGAATAATATTCTATATCTCATCGATGAACTCTTGTGGTATCTTCCTTTGAGCTTAACACTTATGTTTGATAATGCTTTTGGGTGATTTTCTAGATTATTTTGTTTAGCTTAATACTAAGATGATCACACGTCAAGATTAGCATTCTGTAAGATTTCCATCAAGCATGAGGCACTTTTGTAATTTGAGTAAGGCGTATTGTAAGGATGACTTCCTTTTACTTGCTCTTGAGTTTATAATATCTTCCCATAATATGTTTTACTTTATGGATGGCACATATGGATATAATTGGTTTGGATGGCCTATAATGATAAATAAATTAGCATACTTTTGCTTCCTAATTAAAATATATTGCTACAATATAGCACTTTTTGGTCTTAATAATATTAGAGCCATTGACAAATGTATTGTTACATATATATTTAATAGCACACTAGTGTTATTTTTTATGCAATGAGGACATCATTTTTTTGTTGGTTAAGGTCAATGACTTAATTGCCTATTATATAATTATTATTTGATAAGCTTTAGGGATAAATAAAAAAATAACACTCCATAATTTTTTTTTTTCTAAATTCAAATTTTCTTTATTTCTCATTTAGGATTTTCTTTATATTCCTTTCAGGCATTTGATCTCTTGATCTCACTATGCCACGATCATTTGGTCTTACTATGCCATAATTAATATAATGAACTAATTTTTTGAGTTAATTTAAATAAGGTTAAATCACCATATAACCTTTTTAGTAGATCATATTAGTAAATTTGAAGAAATATCGTCTTTTAAGCCCTCTTCTCAGTATAACTCAATACAATTTATTCTAGCCTTACTTAGACATCTATAGATCCATCCTTTGAGTTTGTTGATTTTACTATATCATTGTTAATCAAGTAAGCACACCTTGGTCATTAAACCTACTTTAGATTTAATTCTCATATTCCCTTTCCTATTGCAATTATTAAACCCTATAAAAGGAAAAACTTTTAGATCTTAGTAATCAAAATCCTAGAAAATGGAAAACTTTTAGATTTAATATAACCCAGTTTAGACAATCATAAATCATCATTAGTTTAGGGAAATAAAATCCATATGACTCATTTAAACTAAACTTGTGAATCTAGGTTAGGAGTATGCCTTTTAGGTCTTCTTACTAGCACAATCAACCAACATTTAACTTAACATCGTTCGAGCATACGTAAATCTATACTTATTGGGATTATTGACTGCACAATGTTAGAGTTAATTCAAAATATCAACATGTTGGCTATTAATTAGTGTTAGATTAACTTTCTTCCTACTCTTTATCACTATAGCTATAAAAAAATACTAGAAACTAGAAAATAAATCATATAGTTTAGTCTTGTTCAGATAGTTGTTGGTTCGCATTTTAGTTTTATGGAATTCAAGCCCTACGATATTTTTCTTTGGACTAAATTAAAAAAAAAAATTGGTTGGTTTAATTCTCTTAAGACTCCTTAATGATATAGTCATTAAGATATAGTCTCAATCCAATTAGACAATCTTAGATCCAATAATTTTTTATATATTACTATTAAGGTTATAAAAAATTGACCTGACACCAGCTTGACTCAAACCTAGCTTAAATAATTCGGGATGGTTTGAACCATTTAATTTTTTGGTCAGATTTAAGTCTAAAATCCTAATTTGTTTAAAGTTTTTTTGGTGGGGTTTGGGTTGGCCTCTGAACCAAAAATTAACTCAAAAGTGACCCAACAACCCAAATTTGATACACCAACCAAATTTGACTATAAATTTGTTAAAATCAGAGTTCTAAATGACTTTTGATTGTAGTGTGAACATTTATTGCTCAAAAAATTATCTCAAGATTCATACCAAATGATAAATTTTTTTTATGCCTTCTTATATCTTAAAAAAACAATGATTGCAAGGACAAAGATGATAAAGACAGATTGGACAAAGAACAAACCCACAAAGAAATATGTAGATATAGGAAGAGGGTTTAAAACCCACAAGCATTCCTAATTTCACAGCTGAAACCAGTCCCTGAAAAAACCCTCACATAACTTAAAACCACTTATACATGAAAAAGGATCAAAATTCATATATTCCAGCATGAAAAAAACTTACACATAACCAACTTAGTTTAAGTAAAACCCATAGATAGCAGCTTAATATAAAATAAACATCAGAAATCCAACAAACTAGTATACGCTGTGTCAATGCAAACTCTTTCTCATAAAAAAGAAATCAAAAGAATAGAGCAATGCTCAAGTTAAACAAAAAATATATTCCTCCAAACATCTTTTAACTCTAAGCAACAATGCATAGACATATGTATTGAATCTTACCAAATCTTCATGAATTAACAAAGACAGAGCCCACAATGAATAAACCCACAAAGAAACAAGTAGAGGTAGAAGAAAATTTAGAACAATAAAAAAATTTAAGATCGATGGAATATAAAGGAAAACACTATCAATCAAACCCTTGCCTCAAAAAAATTTTTAGGGCATCTTATATAATACAGACTTTCGAGCGCTCAATATTACTCTCACAGAGACACCTGTCATTTTAACAGAGCGAAACCGTGGGCCCTAGGTCAGTGACCACAGCGTAAAAATAAAAATGTGTTTAATTAAACACAACTTCAACGCGAAAAACAAACATATTAATTCACGTTTTCACGCCACAAAACCAAAAAAAATCACGCCAAATGGGCTCCCAAGTCCACTGAATAATATACATGCTTACAATGATCTAAATGTAAGAAATGAAAGGCTTGATGATGATCTATATGATTATCTTAATTCAATGAATTGTTTGGCATATAGTGTGAAACTTATTTTTTAGATTATGTAAAATATCTCAAACTGTTATCATACTAACAAATTATATATTTGTTGTAAAAAAGTAAAATTTTGTCATGTCCTTCATATTTAGCATCAAATAGACAAAATAAGAATTTAAAATCATTCATCCACTTTACCCACATTAATTATAAAGAATAAAAAAAAAGGATTTAATATATCGTATGAAAAATAAAAAGATTAAATGCTCCCTGAGCCCCTTCACTCTCATTCTTTCTTGATTATAATGAGAGATGCATTCTCAACAAATAAAAGCCAAGAAGGCCATCCTAAAAGTAAGAAAAGGAGTACTTACATCTGAAGCATTAGACAATGTTGAGGTGAAATGCAATGTGTGGGTATGCCTGATTAGAAATATGGTCCACATATGGTGAGATAAGAGGCAATCAAGCAAGCATCATGTACCAATTGATAATTGGATGATTAACTACTGATATGACCAACATAGCAAAGGCTTATTGATGGCTAAAAAACAGTGGGTCGATATTCTCCCACGAAATGGGCTTATTAAATAATATGATTTTCTAGCAAGGGCATCATGATTTGTGTCAAAAGGGTATGACACGATTGTTATTTCATATTTTATTTGGCCATATTGTATTGTTGGAGTGGATAATTTAAGTAGCAACAACTAACATACTAGGGCAAAAAAGATGAAGTCTTTTAGGATTACAAAAATTTGATCTGCAATTTAGGAAAAAACCAACATATATGCCAGGATATAATTTGGTTAATATTCAGTCTATGAAGTAATCAATCGTTTGAAACTTGGCGGCAAGTCTTCTAAATATTTGACTTGTTGAAAGTACCTCCTTTTAGTTGGCATTTTCTAAAGGCTGAATGGTTCTAGCTCAAAGGATTCTTCTAAACACAATCATAATCAAATTAGCTTGAATGCAAATCAACTTAAATAAACTTCAAATTTATTGACACATTATCATTTTGATGAATGTGAATTAAAGTATTACATTCAGCCAACAATAGATGAAAAAACTCATAAATCTTCACTCCTCAATTTCCTTCTTTATTGTCTTAAAAAGATTATCAGTATTTCAACCTACTATTTTAATTAATGGGGAGCTAGGGATGAGAATGATATCATGATGGATGAGACGAAATTCCAATTTTTAAGGATAAAATATTGGTGGGAAGAATGTAAGCATATGAAAGAGATGAGAATTCAGGAGATGCAAACCTTTTTTTCATTCAACATAAAATTAGCTATCATTGCATGATGAATTGGTGGAAGCGCATGCTAAGATTTGCGAGTACACAAAGTATTTCATAATGCTCTAGGGAGGAATGGTACTATGACATCATCTAGGAGAGAAGAAGGGGGAGCTGAATGAAAACAAAGTTAATATTAAAGCCACATCAGTGAAAAATTTGGAGGACTTTAAAGATAAGACATAAATCTGTGAAATCTAGAAGTGCGTTCAAATAGCTCATGATGAGCTTGTGTATGACAAAGTAAAAAAAGAATCTAGAGAGAGCGCCTCGAGTAAGAATTCATTTGAGGCATACTTAAATGACATTATTTGGTATAATATAAAATTTGATTTTATATCGAGGGACCACTCCGAGTCAGGTGTTCTAAGAGTCCTTTCCAAGTATGAAGAACAATGAGACATACCATTGCCAGCACAAAGAGAAGTTTGACTTCATTGGTTTCTCACTAATACAAGGATTGGTCTAGATGATCTTTTCATTGTTCATCACGACAACCAATTTGTTATTGACACAATCCTTTGTATTGTCAATGTTCTATGTATTTGCTTAAAGGCATTTTTATATTCTAGTAAGATGTCCTGCTATTGTTCTCTCTCAAGCATTTTTCCTCCTTGGTGCCCAGAAAAACATGCTTAAAATATCCAAAAAAAAAAAAAAACCACATATAAGCCTATGCTAATTGCTTCATTAATTTATATGAAATAACTTGAAATTTACCACTAGTTGCTCCCAAAACATCATCAAAACAGCGAAGGGATGTAGGACCATATAGGGCGAGGAAGCATAAAGGCATCATAGAGGTCCTTGGCTAAAATATTCATCATTATATGGTCAATAAAGATAAGAAAATAGTGAAATATAACTATAACAGTGAGTAACTTGGTTCAAATTATTATGAGAAAAAAAAAACATTTATTGACCAATTTTACTAACATAGGGATGATGGTGATTAGTCTCTCTTCCACCACATATACTAGAGGGTGTGATGTCACTCAAGTATGAAGAGCCAAACCATGTCCATACCTTATCTTGAGATTCCCATCAACCGCCACAACCTCCCTGCATATCTAGCACAAAAACATTGAATATACTGCGAATGATTCTCACATTACACGTTAGTGAAATTATTCTCTCCATTAATTGTCTTCAATTTACCACTAAAAAAAATGAAACACCTACACATTCCCCAAGTTCATCTTTCAAGCAAAATGCATGAACTAATGAATTCATGAATGTGATTGTATGTTAAAAAAAAAAGAGAATAAAAATTCATTACCATCCTTTCAATTCCTTGCAGAAGGTTACACACACACACACACACACAGAAGTCAATAATAACATTAATAATGATTGCACTATGATTTTTCTATAAACATTAAATTCTGAATAAGATTTCCCGTTTCCGAATGAAAACAGAATACAACTGTATCAAAAGAAGAATCACCACCACCACAGCCAGCTAAAAGATAGGTGGGTGAAAAATAAACTTACAATAATAAATCATCTCTATTAAATCTACAAAAAAAAAAAAAAATCCTAAAAAAACTCCTGTAATCTTCCAGTCTCCATACACTCAGCTGCGTGTTAGGAAGAAATCTGTGATTTGCATTCGAGACGAGCGAGAACACTGAAGAAAATTGGCTCCAGCACAGAAAAATAGATATTTAGAAAATGGCGCAGATAGCGTCAACTAAAATTCGCCATTAGTTTAGTCACCTTAGAGGCAATATAGTAGCCGTATATTTCCTGAAGCTGCAAAATAATAGCAGAGATTGAAGAGTTCAGCAAGAGAATCATAGTATTAAACAATAGTGCTCACTGTTATTGGCCAAGTGAGCCCCATTCAAAGCATATGAGCCAATGAAAAGATGTGAGATAAGCCCCTGAGAACGAAAGATGCATATTTGTAAAATGAAGGTCATCTACAAGTTGGTTTTCTTATAGTTNTATAAAACAATAGTGCTCACTGTTATTGGCCAAGTGAGCCCCATTCAAAGCATATGAGCCAATGAAAAGATGCGAGATAAGCCCGTGAGGACGAAAGATGCATATTGGTAAAATGAAGGTCATCTACAAGAAGTTGGGTTTCTTATAGTCTAATAAATGCTTGATTTTTATGCTCATAGTAAGCCAAAATTCACCCATTTATGAATCTCAAACACATAACTCATTGGTTAAAAACAAAATATCACTGTTAAATTGTGGAGCCTATTTTGTTACATGAAGAAAACAAAAAAAAAAATTATGCAGACCAAATTACAGGCGAGCACCCAGCGGTCATCTAATATTTACAGTAATTCTATTAAAAGAATTTTGGGATTTTTTGTTGTATTCTTTTGGATAACATAAATTTCTATCAATTCAAAGCGAAATCTACAAAATGATATCGCTGATCTTCTTTACATTTTTGTTCTTTTTGCTCTCGATATTTATAAAGAATCTTACTATTTCCTAACAATTTCGTTGAAGAAGGACCANTTGGTTAAAAACAAAATATCACTGTTAAATTGTGGAGCCTATTTTGTTACATGAAGAAAACAAAAAAAAAAAATTATGCAGACCAAATTACAGGCGACCACCCAGCGGTCATCTAATATTTACAGTTATTTTATTAAAAGAATTTTGGGATTTTTTGTTGTATTCTTTTGGATAACATAAATTTATATCAATTCAAAGCGAAATCTACAAAATGATATCGTTGATCTTCTTTACATTTTTGTTCTTTTTGCTCTCGATATTTATAAAGAATCTTACTATTTCCTAACAATTTCGTTGAAGGACCGAATATAAACTTTACCATATAGCCAATCTTTAAAATGTGCATGAAGGGCAGAAGCAATATCACGCTTCTTGTTCTCATCAAGCTGCGCGCTCCTAATAGTTTCCTGGATCTCATTCAGAACAGAGTGCTGCCAGATAATTTTTTAATGTATAAGGTCTTCCACAAATTAAAATCAGAAAAAAGCTCCATTGTTTTTAAAAATTGAAGCCATGAAATGCAGAACACTTAAAAAGATGAACATAAATGAAAAGATATAGAGTAAGGCCCAAAGCAGGGTAGACATGCATTTGAGATTATTAATTATTAGAATCATACAGTTTTCTTTTGCGCCGCAACATAAGCCTCGGGCAATGGAAATGGGTTACCTTTTGTACTTTCTACTAAATTAGCTCCATACCACTTGGGAATCTGCATACAAGAAGAATGTAGAAAAGAGTGATGTGAAGTCACAGCAGTATTAATATTTTGAGATTGAAAGCAAGGAAAGGGATTAGAAAAATGATAATCCGTCTACATTCATAAGAGATCCTAAAGAAAAAGGGGCAAACTTTAAAACTTCTCAAAACAAATTATTTCTGCATATTCTTTCACATGATGTAGATTTGATTTAATTTTACATTTTAGATATTTCTTTTATTTATGGTTTTCTTGTTTGAGAAGCAGCAAGATTTCCTCTTTGTAAAGAGATATAAAATCGAGTTTGAGCAAATTCCAAAGTAGTTATCTATTCCACGTTGGGCGTGCAAAAGGCCTGAAGAAACTAATCAGACAATGAGTTTTTTTTTAGCTACTGCTTATTGAATTTGTTTTTGTATTCTTTCTGAACCCAAGATAATTAAGATAAGTTTATGGTGCCGTCTGGTAAAGGATTTAACTTAAATATGCCAGACAAAAATAAATGGGTAAATTTTAAATCCTAGATTTAGTAAATCCAGTTTCTTCTCATTTCCTCCAAGGTCTTAAATTCTGAATTTACTAAATCCTGGTGTTGGCAGGATTTAATAAATCTGGATTTACAGGATTTACTAAATTTGTTACCAGACAAACCCTATATGGCTTTGAATCTCTTTATTCAAATTCATTGCTTCAAGTTCTCCTTGGCTGGATATGCATGAAATCCTGCATAAGTGTTATTCCAGTTTATAAAACTTGAGCACAGTCATTAGGAAACAAAAATGGTATAACCTATAAATAGTAAATATGAAATAAATGGCCACCAACATTTTTTTTTTTTACAGATTGCTTTCAAGTATGGGCAAGTTTGTCAAGTTTTTCAAAACAAAATTTATGTGACAGCGATGTAGCTGAAAATGGGAAAGCAGAGAGAGGCAGAAAGACATGGAAATATCATCCATATTATATGGAAAAACAAAACAGCAAATCATACACGTCTCAAAAAATAATGTATACCAAAAAGTTAGTAAACTGATCAGGATCAAGACATGTTGCTGACTCGGACCGAGTATCAGATAACCCGGCAGGATGAGGTAATGAGTCATGAGGATCCACCATTCCCAGCACAATGGGTTCATTCCATCTATTGATAATTGCATTTATACCAACTTGAGACAT
The DNA here is from genome assembly GCA_002079205.1 of Phalaenopsis hybrid cultivar. NCBI lineage: Eukaryota > Viridiplantae > Streptophyta > Magnoliopsida > Asparagales > Orchidaceae > Phalaenopsis > Phalaenopsis hybrid cultivar. Next base: position 102,812 of record JXCR01062970.1, on the reverse strand, counting down.
GTGTTCCAACAGTTGGGGATAAAATGTGTTGTAAGGGGCCACCTATAGAATAAAATCACAGAAATGAAGTCCTGATTCTTATTTCCTCTTTGAGTAGATTACCATCCACAAAAGATGAAACATAAAACAATCATAAGCTTACTTGTAGTTTATGATTATCTCCCAGTACAAGGGGACTATGATTAATCCCCAGGTAAAAAACACATTCACGGCAATTCACAATGCATATGCGCTTTGCAGCAGCTATAATTTGCACCCTCTCACAATGCTCCACTCTCAAAGCCTGTAAATTTGACAAGACATTACATTCATCACCTTAAATCAAACAATATGATCTAACTATGCACCAATGACTACCAAATGAAATGTTAAAATAAACAACAACACAAAAACAGCTCACAACACTACTAGTAGCCTTTTGAGCAATTAAAAAAAAAGGAACATCTGCATACATAACACACAATTCTTATGTATTTACCATCTCACACCTAATCTTTCATAGTTACACACATTGCATTCCAATCTTTAATATCACATAAAAATAACACTGTTACCATTTTTTAAAAGTCAAAAACACCTTTTTATGTATAGGTTTAAAGCACCAAAGTTCTATGTGCGTAAATAGGAAAGTTGAGATGTAAGATAGGTAAATATATAAGAATTGTGTGCTACGTATGCAAACTCTCTCAACAACAATGTCATGCAAGCAAACTCTATTTACTTAGATCAATATGAACAATTATTTTAATACAAGTATGTGGAAGTTCACCATATTGCCAAATATCAATTAATTTGCAATATAATCACAGCATCAAAAGATATGAAACAATTCTTTTAATACAAGTAGATTGAAACCCAATTCTTTGTGTTGCCAAATAGCAAGTGATTTGAAATTTGAATTAATTGCAGCATCAGAAGATCAAAGAAGTTTATACTTCATGTGGTCAACACTTTATAACAAAATGGATTTGGCACTAACGTTTTTATAAGATATAATCCAGGCAGTTTATATATAATTTATAAATTTAAGCAAAAAACTAAAGGAGAAAGCAATTTTATACGCTCTATTAAACCAGTCACTCATGAGACTTGATAGCAAAAATAAATCATCATAGCATCCTGCGTACCTTGCCAACAGCACCAACAACAACCGTTGCATCAGAACAACCATAAACAGTGGCATAACTCAGCGGAGCCAATATATATATCACTGAATCATGGCAATTCAAAACCTGAAGTGAAGAAATCCATTCCATCAATGAAATAGTAGTGTCCACATGCTATAGATTACTAAATTAAATGTACAAAAATTCCAGTAATATTTTTTAGATGCCCTCACCTTGACAGGATGTCTTATCGTGTCAGAAGCTTGCTTCACTACAGAAGCTTTAGAAATACCGTCTACTATAGTCTGACTCCTCGACTGTACAGTACCAGGTTGAAAGAATCCACTCTGCAAACCACTGCTTTGCAGCTTTGCTTTGTTTGCGGAGGCATCCATCATTGTTACATCCACATCATTAATGCCCCCCATTCCAGTTCCTCTTGTAGGTGATTTATCAGCAGCAACAATGTGCTCCAAAGAAATTGCTACACTTTGCAAAAGCCAGTCAAGAACTTTGCAAGCAGACACAGAAATATTAGAGGCATTGTCATCACAGTTTGCAAAGAAAGGACAAGCTTGGCTAAGCGGTATTCCCTCGTGGCCATCGTCAAAGAATTGAATCAGAAGCCCAAGGCGCTGAAAACTGTCCAAAGTTAAAACCTGTTAACATTAACAGGAGTAAGACAAAAACATAATGCCAGATCTTGTCCACCATGGACAGCAGCAAGCTATGGAAAAAAAAGGGAGACATAATAAAGAAAGAAAAGATGTTGAAGAACAAGCCAAAGATGCAAGAATGATAAATTGAGCCAACGAAAGAGATAAATATGAAACGTTACTCAGCGATGAATGGTAAAGAATAAACCATAATGCAACCAAACTAACCAGTGATTCAGCCCCTTCGCCCTCAACTGAGTCAGCCAAAACAGAAACTATGTTTTCCATGTGCTTCTCAAGATATGACAACTGATGGGCTTCTTCATCAGCAGGCGAAGGCATAGATCGGCGACTACTACAGCGTTTGAGCTGCAATTCAACAAAAACCAAGCATAAGCCTGTGAAAAAATAATACACCAAAAAAGCAATCCTCATAACGAACAAAAATTTCAGTTTCTTGTAAGCAGTTAATCAGAGTAATGAAAATAAAACTATCTATTCAAAATTCTACAAAATTCTCTCCAAAGCCAAACCTGTAGCTTGCTCACAAATACTCACCGAAGTGCATCAATACAATATCTTATTAGTAATCAAACCACCAATAATCTCAACCATACACTCTGCATTCCAAACTAAAACATTTTCCAATCCGCGAATACATCACATTTGCAACGACATAGAAATTCCCCAACCTGAATAGGCGTGAGAGCCGATAGGTATCCATCAAACGCAGAAGTCGACGGCCAAACATCTGCAACCGCTGCAGAATCCTTATGCGTCTTGGATACCAGTCTTTTATACGACTGGATGTATAAAAACAGAACGAGATCACGAACATCGACGGAATTCAGATCCTCCGGCTCATACGGAAGGACAGAAACGAGAGTATCCAGAACAATCCCAGCATCGACAAGCGAGATCTGGAGACCATCGGCGAGGCCAAGCGCGTCGACACGGTGTAGAGCCGTGGCATGACGCTGGAGAAGCTTCTCCTTAACGTATATTAGGGTTACGATTCCATCTGTAAAGATTAGCTTCGGAATGGGAAGGAGACCGTACTCGAAAAGCTCGCGCCTCGGCTGCAAAAGGGGATGGGAGTGTCCTCCGCTGTCTTCTTCGCCGGATGGTTCAGCCGGCGAGCTTTTTCGAGCGGAGGTTTCGAAGTTGAGACTTTCGGTCATGGCGGAGGTGAATGGATTTCTTGGTAGTAGGTGCCGGATCAGGAGGGAGGAGGGGAAGCGGTAGATGAGCGGGATGTGCGGGGAGGTGCGGGGAGGTGTTCCGCGAAGCAGGGAAAAAATATTTCATTTGAGTTTGTGAGAATATAACACAGGTAATTCAGGTGTTATTTAGATGTTATCATATGTTATTCATATGTTATTGTGTTCTGAAAATATTCTTAATATTATAATAATATAATAATATATCAATAACACTTGAATAATGCGCGGTAACTTTTGAATAACACGGGAGGAATATTTTTTTATGTTACCGAATCAATTTTTTTTCTCACATTCACATAAATGACATAATTTTATTAGATTCTCCACGTAATTATATATATATAAATGTAATATTTTTTCGAAGCACGGANATTCTCCCTCTCTTCTTCTCCTTCTTCTTCTCCTCATGGTGCGCTCAATCAAAACTACCATTTTTATTGTTTATCATTTATTATCTGTTTGAAGCTACACTGTGGGAAGTTTAATGTTTCAGGTTTCCGAAGACAGGACATGGTGTGTTCAGAGCAGAGCAAACATGAGGTAGATAAGCAATATGGAGTTTGTTTTCTTATTATTCTGAACATTTTTGTTATATTGAAGTTTATTATTTTTTGATATTTTACATAGCCATGGATTTCATCCCCGGACAGGGAGTCAGCAAGGCAAGTTCCGACAGGCCCGGACCCTATTCACCATAATCAAACTCCTCTTTTCCCTCATTTACCCTGATTTTCTTTTTTTTTGTTGTCTTTCCTTATGTAAGAAAACAATGAAGAGAATNTTTATATCACCCAAATCATTCATATCACAAATATATCACAATTATAATTTTTAAAAAGGGAAATAAAGCTTCTAAGTTCTAATGCATAAATAAGTTGGTATGCATGTAAGTAAGAATTGAGTGATATGCATGTAAAACTTTCGAGAAAATGTTATTTTAAAATAAAATAAATAATTTATTTTGAAATTAGCTCTATTTTAAAAAAATATTGAATTAGTGCTGATAGTGTGACATTTTAAAGCTATTAAAATCTATACCAATTGGCTACATTAATTGTGTGATATTTTAAAGCTTCTAAAATTGTTGAATCTTTTTGGGATGTAGCGTCCCATGTTGTTTGTGGATACATACGATACGAAAAAGAACTCGTAAGGTAAAGGAGGTGATGGAAGAGAGAAAAGGGAGATGGATGAAATTCCCCAAATGGACCCAGAGTAATTCTTGTACCACTGATTGCTAAAAGAATGACATTTTCCCCGCTTTTGTTTAATTACCAATCTTTAGGGGTCTTTTGGTTTGCTAAAAATGAAACATAATGCAATGTAAAAGGTTTGCAGAGTACTATGATTACAATACATTTGAAATACTTTGTGTTGTTTGGTTAACTGTAAAATAAATGTAGGACTATATTTTTTTTTGTTTGGTTGAAGTAGATTCAAAATAATTTATTTACTTGGGAGAAAGGGGATAAATAGCAACAACACGACAGCGGCGGGCGGGCAGGCAGCGATAGTGGACGATCACGGTGGTGGCGGACAACAACAACGAACCGCGGGCGGGCNTCAATATGAACAATTATTTTAATACAAGTATGTAGAAGTTCACCATATTGCCAAATATCAATTAATTTGCAACATAATCACACCATCAAAAGATATGAAACAATTCTTTTAATACAAGTAGATTGAAACCCAATTCTTCGTGTTGCGAAATAGCAAGTGATTTGCAATTTGAATTAATTGCAGCATCAGAAGATTAAAGAAGTTTATACTTCATGTGGTCAACACTTTATAACAAAAAGGATTTGGCATTTNGTGCTGCCAGATAATTTTTTAATGTATAAGGCCTTCCACAAATTAAAATCAGAAAAAAGCTCCATTGTTTTTCAAAAATTGAAGCCATGAAATGCAGAACACTTAAAAAGATGAACATAAATGAAAAGATATAGAGTAAGGCCCAAAGCAGGGTAGACATGCATTTGAGATTATTAATTATTAGAATCATACAGTTTTCTTTTGCGCCGCAACATAAGCCTCGGGCAATGGAAATGGGTTACCTTTTGTACTTTCTACTAAATTAGCTCCATACCACTTGGGAATCTGCATACAAGAAGAATGTAGAAAAGAGTGATGTGAAGTCACAGCAGTATTAATATTTTGAGATTGAAAGCAAGGAAAGGGATTAGAAAAATGATAATCCGTCTACATTCATAAGAGATCCTAAAGAAAAAGGGGCAAACTTTAAAACTTCTCAAAACAAATTATTTCTGCNCTCCATTGTTTTTCAAAAATTGAAGCCATGAAATGCAGAACACTTAAAAAGATGAACATAAATGAAAAGATACAGAGTAAGGCCCAAAAGCAGGGCAGACATGCATTTGAGATTATTAATTATTAGAATCATACAGTTTTCTTTTGCGCCGCAACATAAGCCTCGGGCAATGGAAATGGGTTACCTTTTGTACTTTCTACTAAATTAGCTCCATACCACTTGGGAATCTGCATACAAGAAGAATGGAGAAAAGAGTGATGTGAAGTCACAGCAGTATTAATATTTTGGGATTGAAAGCAAGGAAAGGGATTAGAAAAATGATAATCGGTGTACATTCATAAGGGATGCTAAAGAAAAAGGGGCAAACTTTAAAACTTCTCAAAACAAGTTATTTCTGTATATTCTTTTACATGATGTAGATTTGATTTAATTTTACATTTTAGATATTTCTTTTATTTATGGTTTTCTTGTTTGAGAAGCAGCAAGATTTCCTCTTTGTAAAGAGATATAAAATCGAGTTTGAGCAAATTCCAAAGTAGTTATCTATTCCACGTTGGGCGTGCAAAAGGCCTGAAGAAACTAATCAGGCAATGAGTTTTTTTTTAGCTACTGCTTATTGAATTTGTTTTTGTGTTCTTTCTGAAACCAGATAATTAAGATAAGTTTATGGGGCCGTATGGTAAAGGATTTAAGGCGGCTTTAAATATGCCAGACAAAAATAAATGGGTAAATTTTAAATCCTAGATTTAGTAAATCCAGTTTCTTCTCATTTCCTCCAAGGTCTTAAATTCTGAATTTACTAAATCCTGGTGTTGGCAGGATTTAATAAATCTGGATTTACAGGATTTACTAAAGTTGTTACCAGACAAACCCTATAATGGCTTTGAATCTCTTTATTCAAATTCATTGCTTCAAGTTCTCCTTGGCTGGATATGCATGAAATCCTGCATAAGTGTTATTCCAGTTCATAAAACTTGAGGACAGTCATCAGGAAACCAAAATGGTATAACCTATAAATAGTAAATATGAAATAAATGGCCAACATTTTTTTTTTTTACAGATTGCTTTCAAGTATGGGCAAGTTTGTCAAGTTTTTCAAAACAAAATTCATGTGGCAGCAATGTAGCTGAAAATGGGAAAGCAGAGAGAGGCAGAAAGACAAGGAAATATCATCCATATTATATGGAAAAACAAAACAGCAAATCATACACGCCTCAAAAAATAATGTATACCAAAAAGTTAGTAAACTGGTCAGGATCAAGACATGTTGCTGACTCGGACTGAGTATCAGATAACCCGGCAGGATGAGGTAATGAGTCATGAGGATCCACCATTCCCAGCACAATGGGTTCATTCCATCTATTGATAATTGCATTTATACCAACTTGAGACATGTGTTCCAACAGCTGGGGATAAAATGTGTTGTAAGGGGCCACCTATAGAATAAAATCACAGAAATGAAGTCCTGATTCTTACTTCCTCTTTGAGTAGATTACCATCCACAAAAGATGAAACATAAAACAATCATAAGCTTACTTGTAGTTTATGATTATCTCCCAGTACAAGGGGACTATGATTAATCCCCAGGTAAAAAACACATTCACGGCAATTCACAATGCATATGCGCTTTGCAGCAGCTATAATTTGCACCCTCTCACAATGCTCCACTCTCAAAGCCTGTAAATTTGACAAGACGTTACATTCATCACTTTAATTCGAACAATATGATCTAACTATGCACCAATGAATACCAAATGAAACGTTAAAATAAACAACAGCACAAAAACAGCTCACAACAACTACTAGTAGCCTTTTGGGCAATTAAAAGAAAAGGAACATCCGCATACATAACACACAATTCTTATGTATTTACCATCTCACACCTAATCTTTCATAGTTACACACATTGCATTCCAATCTTTAATATCACATAAAAATAACACTGTTACCATTTTTTAAAAGTCAAAAACACCTTTTTATGTATAGGTTTAAAGCACCAAAGTTCTATGTGCGTAAATAGGAAAGTTGAGGTGTAAGATATGTAAATATATAAGAATTGTGTGCTACGTATGCAAACTCTCTCAACAACAATGTCATGCAAGCAAACTCTATTTACTTAGATCAATATGAACAATTATTTTAATACAAGTATGTAGAAGTTCACCATATTGCCAAATATCAATTAATTTGCAATATAATCACAGCATCAAAAGATATGAAACAATTCTTTTAATACAAGTAGATTGAAACCCAATTCTTTGTGTTGCCAAATAGCAAGTGATTTGCAATATGAATTAATTGCAGCATCAGAAGATTAAAGAAGTTTATACTTCATGTGATCAACACTATATAACAAAATGGATTTGGCACTTACGTTTTTATAAGTATAATCCAGGCAGTTTATATAGAATTTATAAATTTAAGCAAAAAAGTAAAGGAGAAAGCAAATTTATACAATCTATTAAACCAGTCACTCATGAGACTTGATAGCAAAAATAAATCATCATAGCATCCTGCGTACCTTGCCAACAGCACCAACAACAACCGTTGCATCAGAACAACCATAAACAGTGGCATAACTCAGCGGAGCCAATATATAAATCACTGAATCATGACAATTCATAACCTGAAGTGAAGAAATCCATTCCATATGTGAAATAGAAGTGTCCACATGCTATAGATTACTAAATTAAATGTGCAGAAACTCCAGTAATATTTTTGAGATGCCCTCACCTTGACAGGATGTCTTATCGTGTCAGAAGCTTGCTTCACTACAGAAGCTTTAGAAATACCGTCTACTATAGTCTGACTCCTCGACTGTACAGTACTAGGTTGAAATAATCCACTCTGCAAACCACTGCTTTGCAGCTTTGCTTTGTTTGCGGAGGCATCCATCATTGTTACATCCACATCATTAATGCCCCCCATTCCAGTTCCTCTTGTAGGTGATTTATCAGCAGCAACAATGTGCTCCAAAGAAATTGCTACACTTTGCAAAAGCCAGTCAAGAACTTTGCTAGCAGCCACAGAAATATTAGAGGCATTGTCACAGTTTGCAAAGAAAGAACAAGCTTGGCTAAGCGGTATTCCCTCGTGGCCATCGTCAAAGAATTGAATCAGAAGCCCAAGGCGCTGAAAACTGTCCAAAGTTAAAACCTGTTGACATTAACAGGAGTAAGACACAAACATAATGCCAGAGCTTGTCCACCATGGACAGCAGCAAGCTATGGAAAAAAAAGGGAGACAGAATAAAGAAAGAAGAGATGATGAAGAACAAGCCAAAGATGCAAAAATTATAAATTGAGCCAACGAAATAGATAAATACGAAACGTTACTCAGCGATGAATGGTAAAGAATAAACCAAACTAACCAGTGATTCAGCCCCTTCGCCCTCAACTGAGTCAGCCAAAACAGAAACTATGTTTTCCATGTGCTTCTCAAGATATGACAACTGATGGGCTTCTTCATCAGCAGGCGAAGGCATAGATCGGCGACTACTACAGCGTTTGAGCTGCAATTCAACAAAAACCAAGCATAAGCCTGTGAAAAAATAATACACCAAAAAAGCAATCCTCATAACGAACAAAAATTTCAGTTTATTGTAAGCAGTTAATCAGACTAATGAAAATAAAACTATCTATTCAAAATTCTACAAAATTCTCTCCAAATCCAAACCTGTAGCTTGCTCACAAATACTCACCGAAGTGCATCAATACAATATCTTATTAGTAATCAAACCACCAATAATCTCAACCATACACTCGGCATTCCAAACTAAAACATTTTCCAATCCGCGAATACATCACATTTGCAACGACATAGAAAGTCCCCAACCTGAATAGGCGTGAGAGCCGATAGGTATCCATCAAATGCAGAAGTCGACGGCCAAACATCTGCAACCGCTGCAGAATCCTTATGCGTCTTGGACACCAGTCTTCTATACGACTGGATGTATAAAAACAGAACGAGATCACGAACATCGACGGAATTCAGATCCTCCGGCTCATACGGAAGGACAGAAACGAGAGTATCCAGAACAATCCCAGCATCGACAAGCGAGATCTGGAGACCATCGGCGAGGCCAAAAGCGTCGACACGGTGTACAGCCGAGGCATGACGCTGGAGAAGCTTCTCCTTAACGGATATTAGCGTTACGATTCCATCTGTAAAGATTAGCTTCGGAATGGGAAGGAGACCGTACTCGAAAAGCTCGCGCCTTGGCTGCAAAAGAGGATGAGATTGTCCTCCGCTGTCTTCTTCGTCGGATGGTCCTGCCGGCGAGCTTTTTCGAGCGGAGGTTTCAGAGTTGAGACTTTCGGTCATGGCTGAGGTGAATGGATTTCTTGGTAGTTGGAGCCGGATCAGGAGGGAGTAGGGGAAGCGGTAGATGAGCCGTGAGCGGGATGAGCGGGATGTGCGGAGAGGTCCGGGGAGGTGCGGTGAGGTGTTCCGCCGAACGCGAAAAAATATTTCATCAGAGTTTTAAGCGCAGTTACACACAGAAAAATATCTCTAATGTATTATTTAAGTGTTATTGTATTTTATTCATGTATTATTGTGTTTTTAGAATATTTATAATATTATAATAACACAATAATACATCAATAATATTTAAATAATACACAATAACATCTGAATAATACGGGATGAATCTTCTTCTATATTACTAAACCGATTTTTTTCGGACCGATTTTTTTCTCATATTCACGTATGTGACGTGATTTCATTAGATTTCTCACATTACATGAAGTCTTGTGATAATTTTTCGAAATACGGAGGGCTGATGCTTGATGGATTTGGTCAACGTTGGGCTTCCGAACGTTGTGAGCATCAGAGGCCTGTTATCTTATGAACGTGTGATAATATTGTCATTATATTTAAGACATATTACATCACAATAATATTATTATTATCTCAATATCATGAATATTATCCGTGCATAATATTTCTTAATCGGGCAATTGGTAGAGCTTGATCAACGGGTCAGCTTTCTGGATATGTGTTGAGGCCCGATCTGAACCGTTAGTGAAAATATTTAAATTTAGTACAATTTGTATGGATACTTAAAAAAAAATTGGTATTTACATTCATAAAACTCAAATTCTTATGTTTCTACATATTTGACATCTAAATATTATATTATATTATATATATATATATATATATNGGGCGTTTCAATATATATATATATATATATATATATATATATATATATATATATATATCACCCAAATCATTCATATCACAAATATTAAGTTTTAAAAAGGGAAATACAGCTTCGAAGTACTAATGCATAAATAAGTTGGTACACATGTAAATAAGAATTGAGGGATATGCATGTAAAACTTTCAAGAAAATATTATTTTAAAATAAAATAAGTAATTTATTTTGAAATTAACTCTATTTAAAAAAAAAAATTGAATTAGTTCTGATAGTCTGACATTTTAAAGCAATTAAAATCCATACCAATTGGCTATATTAATTGTGTGATATTTTAAAGCTACTAAAATTGTTGAATCTTTTTGGGATGTAGTGTCCCATGTTGTTTGTGGATACATACAATCCGAAAAAGAACTCTTAAGGTAAAGGAGGTGATGGAAGAGAGAAAAGGGAGATTAATGAAATGTCCCCAAATGGACCCAGAGTAGTTCTTGTACCACTGATTGCTAGAATAATGAGATTTTCCCCCTTTTTGTTTAATTACCAATCTTTAGGAGTCTTTTGGTTTGCTAAAAATAAAACATAATGCAATGTAAAAGGTTTGCAGAGTACTATGATTACAATATATTTGAAATACTTTGGGATGTTTGGTTAACTGTAAAATAAATATAGGAATATTTTTTTTTTGTTTGATTGAAGTGGATTCAAAATAATATATTTACTTGGGAGAAAGGGGGTAGATAGCGGCAGCACGACAGCGGTGGGCGGGCAGGCAACGATAGTGGTCGATCACGGTGGTGGCGGACGGCAACAACAAACCGCGGGCGGGCGAGCAGCCGTTGGCGG